>JAODAL010021031.1:0-67987 GCA_025379985.1 Phyllomedusa bahiana | reverse complement strand
AAGGCTACTACTTTCCACCATCTATGAGTAAATAAGCTGAAGAAAATACATTTAGGCAAAGAAGTACAAACATATAAATGCTAATGCGATATAACACATACTTAGCCAACCAGCCACCCACGTGTGGAGAGGAGCCAAACCTCTCCACTCGTGGGTGGCTATAGGCAACAAAGTGAGTTTTAGACCCAGACAGTTTTTATACATGTGGCCCATAATATCACATTGTTTTCACATATTATCACCACATAACTGAATATTGCAATCAACCTGTTGATGAAAATGCTGTACCAAGACAAATATTACCACCATTTAGCGACCATATATCATACTTACCAGTTCTACATAGTAGGTCTGCAGACTGCATACGTAAACAGTACAGTACAATTAAAATGAATGTGTCCCAATTGACCTCTTCTTATAACTGTAGTAGTTCACTTTTCCCATTCTTTCCATTTTTTTTCAATAGGCCAAAAAGACTTTTTCTGGCTATGACTTTTGTTTGCAGAATTTACTGTGCACATGTCTTTAGCTACCCCCTTATTTCTCAGCCCACTCAAATTCTTAAACCTGTTGCTATCCTATTTGCCCTATTCTGTAAGTGCTCTATTGTACAGTGCCTCCTAATACTATACTTCAGAATAATGGTGTCATAACTATAATTACCTTGAGAAAGCGTCAGTGTATGCGAAACAGACGTAGGCCTTCACATGTGTTTGTCTCCCTGTCCGATGTTATGAAGTTTTGAAGGAATAAAAAACGCTAAAGTGAAGATTGGTGAGTGCCGCTTTCATTCTGTTTAAAAGGATTATAACTATAATTACCCCGAAAACTAGTTACACACAGCCAGTACCACTGATTGCAATAGTGTCAGATACGGGACCGTTTCTAGGCTAAATTGCACTCAGGGCAGGAAAAACTTCTCCCCACCCGCCCCCATTAACATATTGCGCCATGCCACAACACATCACTGTCAACCAGTTCCTGCCCAGTCCCCCATTTGCTTTTGCATTTTCCTTTATCTTACCACATGCGGGTTTGAATGCTCTAATGTTATTTTGTACTTGGTTGTTCTGCAATTTTTTTCACTTTTTTTGTGATATGTAAGGATTTATTTTTATGTAATTTTTACTTTTGCTTAATATCAGGGAAAATGGTACAAAAATATTTCTTAGTTATTTTTTAACAGCAAAAGTACAGCTAAAATAAGATTTTTAATTATGTCACTTTTCCGTCATGGACATTTATGTATAAGTGATAAACAGTTTTAGGGTTGCTGGGGGCAGGGCTAAATGTTGCCCTTTGGGCTTTTTTTTATTCTCCTAATTACCCCTGTAACTTGGAAAAGAAATACACCTCATGGAGTCACTGTATAGCTGATCTGGGTCTAGTAAGACCCAGCAGCTTCCACAGTCACCGAGCCCCAGCTGGCAGAGACCCTGCAGCCGGACGCCTAGAGACTCCAAGCGACTCTGTATATAAGACTTACATAGCTCATTGAGTGTTGTATATACAACGATTGAGAAGGCAGGGTCAGAAATAGTACAAACAACAAAGAAAAAGTAAGCTCACCGATAACTCTTATATGGCACCTTTCGTCTGTATTAATTCTAAAACAGGAAAACCAACTGGAGGTACACAGAAATGGGGTTGCGAGTCCAACAATCAAGAAAGTTGAAATTATATGTTGAATCCAGAATGCAGCAGAGGTACAAAATTAAAATAAATATGTCTTTATTGATCCACTAGAATAAAATCCATATTTTACATGAATATGAAGTGCAGGAACCACAGATAAAGATCCAATACAATATCTCCCCTCACACAATCTCCGCTCCTCACAGGACCTTCTTTTCTGCTCTCCTCTTATCAGCTCCTCACATAACCGTCTCCAAGACTTCTCTCGTGCTTTCCCCACACTCTAGAACTCACTGCCCCAACACCTCAGACTCTCCCCCATTTTCTCCAACTTCAAAAGCGATCTGAAAACCCATCTCTTCAGGATAGCCTACAACCTAGAATAACCCAGCTGTCACTACACCCTCCACAAGCATGTCTGCCCCTCACCTTCTGTCTCTTTCCCCCTTCCTTGTAGATTGTAAGCCCTCGCGGACAGGGACCTCTCTCCCTCTGTACCAGTTCTTAGTCACATATTGTCACCATTGCAATTGTTTGACATATGTTATGTATGTGACCCCCCCTTGAATGTACAGCGCCCTGGAATCAATGGCGCTATGACATAAATAATAATAATAATAATTATGACCTCCCAATCGGGAAAGGAAAAATGCAGCTGTCGTTTACGTGTTTCGGAACTACTCTATAGTCATACTGTGTATTTAAAGCTATACAAAAATAGTCCCCCCTTTGTACAACAGAAGACATTTTTAGTATGTGTGCGAGCACTGGAAGGGCATTATTGCTATATGGTAATATAGCAATGATTCCCTTCCAGTGCTCCCACATACTAAAAATGTCTACTGTTGTACCTACTAGACAGTAATAATGTCCCATTTCAAGCACAACACAATAATAATGGCCACACAGTAGAAATTCCCACCTTTGTTCTCCCTAGAAAGTAATATTGCCCCCTAAAAAGAAATGATGCTCTTCATGCTCTTTACAAAGTAGTGTAGTCTGCCCCTAAAAACTAATAATGTAATGAGATTAGGGGCTGTTATGTAACATGGGACAAGCCAAGAGGCTCTTTCTAGTTCTCTGCTGTACAATAGGTTTTAACCAAGACCCATACAGAGTTGAAAGTGGTCTTCTAGGGCATGGGGCCAGAAGTCTGACTCATGTGTCCGGGATGACTGATGCATGCAACAGCACTGACATTCATAGTTTATTTACAAAGGATAGCAAAATTCTTTTAACTACAGAGAGTAGCTTAAAATATATCACAAATAATATAGAACATAGTTTTTTCTCACCCTGTTATGATAAATCCTAGTGTCCTGTCTGTCCAGTCAGTCCAGGAACACCTGAGTAGATCAACCTCATTCAGAGCAACCTAGCAGGGATGTACTATTAACTCTTTTGGCTCCTGGTATTCCTCTCTACTTGCTATGGGTCTGGGGACTGGAAACCTAAGCCATGTACAGGACGTTCTGGATAGCACCTGTGCATTGTGGTGATTCTTGCAATCTTTTCTTTGCGTTCTTTGTGTTAGGGTATGTTCACACGGCTTATTTTGGGGCGCATTTCGCCAAGTATTGAGAGCGTACTATGCTTTAATACAAGCGAAATGCGCCCCAATCATTACGGTAATCCACAGTTCTCATAGAGAACTATGGATTACGCCTCCTCCCCCCGCGCATACAATACGATCGTATTGTATGCGCGGGGAGATAATTGACATGTTATTTATTTGCGGGGTGAATGTCTATGGGGTCAGAGGACTGCCGGCCCCCCGCGCCACACTGTACGCCCCGCAATTAAGCCATGTGAACATATCCAGAGCATGGCCAGAGACCAACTTTAATGACACAACAGATGCAACCTCATGGAGTCTAATGCTCACTTTATAGCGAGACCTTCTTCCCCTCTCCTTCTTCTGGGGACTGGAAACCTAAGCCAAAACCACAGGACCTTTTGGGTAATACCTGTATATTTTGGTGATTCTTTTATTTGTTTTATCCAAATCACCAGAGCATGGCCAGAGACCAACTTTAATGGCTGATGAAAAACATTCAACCTCAAGGCATCTAAGGCGACATGTATGATTTTTGGTGCCCAGGCAATTTTTTTGCACGCATTAGAAGCGTAGAATGCGCCTGAATCTATGAACCTGTTCTAATGCAGGTCATAGATTTAGCGCTTTCTAGCTACTATGCGACAATTCTGGCTCAGGTAAACCGTTTTTGAAGTGCTCTACCTGTTCCAGCAGTAATGCGCTTGGATTTGCCGATAAACAGTCATAAATGTGTAGATTCGTAAAGTTGTAGTGCGACACAACTCTAGCATGCCCCCCGATCTCAGACGCATTACAAAGTGCTACGGGTGCTCTGTAATGAGCCTGATACTAGAGTGTGCCTGATTAAAAATATAGCAAACAGGACTGCGCCACTTTTTTGGGCTGAAAAGACGGCGGACTCCTGGTGCAGCGCCGTACAAATATGTCGCCCTTAATGCTCACTTTATAGCAAGACATTCCTCCTTCACTTTTTTCTTTGTTGTCAGAAATGTATAATGTTCCCAAAGAATTGTATCATAACCACACCAAAAACATTTCTTTATAAGTCTGGAGCTATTCACAAAGGAAGCTGATACAGAGCAAATTTTAATTCCTTAAAATTCTTTCGACTTCTGACGAGATCAGTAAATACCAGAGTTGAAAACTGGGCATAAATTATATCCTCCGATACCCAGAAAAGATCTTACCTATCATTCAGTGCGAAAAGGGCCAACTGTGGATTTCTGTTTGTGAATGTCACCTTTCAGTGTAATTCTGCCTGTGTGGATAATGAGGAGACTGCTGAGAAGATTTATCTACAGAATAGAAAGTGTCAGACTATTACTAGGCCTAGTGGCCAAAGTGAAAATTGCAAGATTTCAGGATTTTGTAAAAATATTGATATTGATATGGGGAAAAAAAACAACTAAAAATTAACAAAGGTAATTTTTAATGACTTATTTCCTTTAAATGCAGGAACTACAAGATCTGCTCTTGGGTCTTATGCTCAATATTTAGAGATCACCATGGACAATATGTCTAGGGAACCTGCAACTGCTCTACCAGCTCTACCATTATCAAGTGACAATGCAAATATACCACAAAAAATACCTGAAAAGAGCTTAAGTTAGTGACTAGGCTGTCAGAACAACTTTTACTAGCCAATTATGGCAGCAAACATTTTCGGAGTCCTGTAGTAATTCCTAAGTTACCTTGTGATTATCCATTGACTTTAGTTCTGTCACCATGTGCTGCCATATACCCAGGTAGGTGACACATCTAGCCCAGCAGGGAGGTCTACTAGGTTTTGCAATACTCTGTTCTTGTGCTACCCATCGAGCTATAGCCCAAATTGGTTGCGCAAGCACCGGTTCCTCAGCAGTAGTACTGTATATTGCCCCAATTGGTCAAGTCTTTTGGGTTATCTGTGACCAACCACCAAATGTCCTGAGGCAAAGTGAAATAAAGATCCCTTACTACCCTGTCAATGATGTCATAGGGGCTCAAAAATTCTGCCTGCAGCCACTTGTACAACAAATGCTAGGCAACAGGTCCACAGTCTTGGGTCAAACTAGATTCTTCTCCTTCACCCCGTAAATTAAATCCCTTGCCAGCTCCTGTCACCTGCACCTCAAGAACATCTCCAGAATCTGTCTTTTTCTCACTGTGGAGACAACTCAAACTCTCATTGTTGCTCTTATACTTTCTCACCTTGACTACTGTAAATCCCTGCTTATCGGTGTCCCTCTCTACAAAATCTCCCTTCTCCAATCTGTCCTGAATGCAGCGGCCAGGCTCATCTTTCTTTCCAGCTGCTATACTGATGCCTCTACCCGTCACTGCACTGGTCACCCATTTAATACAGTATACAAGATAAACTAATCACTCTCACCCATAAAGCTCCCCACAGCGCTGCACCCCTCAACATCTCATCCCTCATCTCTTTCCACCACCCTATTCAGTCTCTCAGCTCTAATGAGCTTAGATTAAATGCCTCCATCATCCGAACCTCATATTTTGACCTCAAAGATTTTGCATGTACTGCACCAGTTCCCTGGAACATGCTACCCTGTATGATCATGCAAACTCACAACCCTTTTAACTTTAAGCATTCCCTGACAAAATACATGACCCAGAGGCAGTGCCGACTTGTGGCACCTAACCCAAAAAAGCACAACCACCCCCTCCCTCTACCATCTGTCCCTCCGATAATCGGAATAAAAACTCGACAATGGCATTGGATTAAATGGCCACGGAAGCCGTTTTATTAACAAAAATACAAAAACAGTAATGGAGGTAATGCTGCCACTACCCGGGGCCTGGTCACCGCAACCTGCCTCGAACGCCCGGGCCCTATGTCCCGAGTGTTCAGAGACATGGCCCAGGAGTTGAGGTCTAATGTCCTCGATTCCCGGGGCTGCGCGGTGTCAGTGGAACAGATTACCGCTAGCACTCCGCTCCGCAATTCATCCAGGTAGGCCTAAGGTCTTAGGCCTGAAGCCTACCAGGCGCCGGCCTCTAGTGGTGGCTTCACTAGAAGCCAGCGGGAGAAGGGTGAGTATTTTTTTTTTTTATTATTTGTTTTTATGAGAAATGTGACCCTAACTTCCTGTTTACTACCTAAAGAAAAGTCCAACAAAAGAGTAAAAGTGGTCTCCATATGGTGGTGTTGTAGGTTATAAATGAGCTGGTGTCAGACCTCTATGTGGTCTCCATATGGTGGTGTTGTAGGTTATATCAGCGCTAGTATAGTGCCAGCGTAAACTTGTCCCTTATTGCAAAAGTGAATACACACCTGACCCTGTGATTAGGAGTTACACCTTTACTTTCTTCCTGGTGTTTATAGCGGTGTTTATTTTAGAAGGTGGCCAAGGGAAACGTGGATGAGGCTATTGTATTTGGGCTGGTGATGGGCGGTGGGGGATATGGATGGAGCTACCTAGCCATGTGTCTGTGATATGTTAGATTGTGACAAATGTGTGAGACAGACAGATATGTGACTCATTTGCTATTGCATACTACACATTACAGTTCTGTTTTTCACACTCTATTATGTGGTGAAATGGACGCATTTATGTCTGAGAGGCCGGTAATAATTTCATGTACAGTAGGTGTAGGGTGGACCCCCAAGATCAAGTCCCCTGTGGGCCTCAGGCCTCCCAGTCCCACACTGGTCCAATGCATCCCTTAGAAAGAAGAAAGAATGCCTGTTTTTATCGGATCAACTTCACTCAATGCTTTCTTTTGAGGGGCTTACATTCAAACCACCAGTCATTGACTCTGTGAGCCTGCCCTACTAAGGCTACCACATATGAGCCATTATCTCTACTTTTCTTTTTTTCAGTTGTTACTGAATAATTATTTGCATGTGGCTTGCACTCTAAGGGCCTCATGTATGAAAACTGTCAAGGTCTAAGACTTTCTTTGTTGCCCATAGCAATCAATCGGTGCCGACTTTCATTTTTTCAGAGCACTACATGAAATTAAAGGGGAGCTCTCAGTGGTTGCTATGGGCAATAAAGAAAGTCTTACACGTAGACATTTTTCATACATGTGGCCCTAGGTATTTACAGGTGATGCCCACAATTTGTTTCTGCTCCTAACAGTCTCTCTGAGCACAGCAACTTTAATCTGAAGTGGAAAACATCTACTATGGTATTTAGACTAAAATACAGCTTATTGTCTATAAAGTAAAATTTTCCAGTTGGCATTCTGTATTGATATCTTTTAGATTTTAAAATATTTGCAGACATTCAGTAGGATCATTTATTATATCCACAAAACAAAAATCTCTCCCAGTCATGTGATGGGCACAGGTGTCATTACATGAAACGGAACAATTTTAACCCTCTTGGCACCCTCTTTAACCCTCTAGTACACATCATCAACATAGTTTAATGCTGTAAGTTATTTAGGAATCAACCTATAAGAACTAGATCCTAGTGATGAGTGCTTGACTGCACAATTAACTTCAAATAGGGTTGTCCCCTATTAGACCTCTTTGGAGCATAATTGCATCAAAGACTGGGACCACTGAAGGAGCATCAGGTACTACGGTGGGCATCTCCTATCCTGTCTTTGGTAAATCTATCAAAATAGTAATGGCTTTTTCTTCCAAGAGAGCTACTTAAAACAATTTACACTGAAATTTAATTTGCATTGGATCATATTAAATTGATTGGTTTAAAATATGTAGGTAAATGTAAATAGAGACTATTACCAAATACATTGCTGTTCTGATTTTGCTTCTTTTCAGAGTTAGAGCAGTTCTTTTCTTTTGCTTGTGTACACACATTTACTTAGGTTACCTAACACCTTTCTCTGCTTAAGAGTTTCTGGCTCAGATGGTGATATCACTTCCAGCACGCCCCCCGATCTCAGGCGTATTACAAAGTGCCGCGGACGCTCTGTAATGCACCTGATACTGGAGGGCGCCTGGTTAAAAATATAGCAAACGGGGCTGCGCTAGTTCTCGGGCTGAAAAGACGCCAGACTTCTGATGTAGCCCTGTACATACATGCCGCCCTTAGAGTCTGTATAAAGATCACATGATTTCAAAATCAGTGTTTCTAAGATGAACAGCCTTCTTCAGGTGTCCACTAAATGTATGTAATAGAGTGCAAGATGGAGGTTGATGCACATAATTGGGAATTTAGTGGCTTGGATCATTTTCCCAGGTAAGGCCAAGACATTTCTCAAGGAGGTCTTGCCTGCTGCTATACAGATCACATATTTTCAGATCTGGTTTTCAGCATTTGGATATAAATAACGTTTCCATTCACTGATATAAAGCACAGGTCACAGATATGGTAAAGTATAGAAATTTTCTTCTTCCATCCATTCAGTGGTGTCTGACCCTTAGGCTATGTTCACACGGGTTAACTGCGGGACGTAATTACGCCCCGCAGTTACGCCGTGTGGCCGGGGGCGGGGCGGGAACGGGGGAGAGAGCGGGGGGGGGACGGCACTTCGCCAGCCCATAGACAATCATTGCTAGCGGTGCATATACGCCGCTAGAAAATGACATGTCAATTATCTCCACCCTCGGCGAATTCGCCGAGCAGGGAGAGGAGATGTAATTCACAGTTCTCATAGAGAACTATGGATTACCGTAATGAATGGGCCGTTTTCGGCCCGTAATTGGCGCACTTCGGCGCGTAATTACGGACCGAAATACGGCCCATTTTAAGCCGTGTGAACATGGCCTTAGATACTCTGTAGTCCACTTCTCACCATGCTACCCTGCAGCTTCTTTCAATTGCATGTTTATTCCTGTGTCATTTTTGATGGTCACCAACCAATGGGTCTTCCCTGTTTCCTATTGCCAGTAACCATTGAGAGTAGCATCTCCTTTCCTAGTGAATTCGCCCTCATCACATGGCCACAGTAGATCAGTTAATATCTGGTAATCTTGCCTCCCAATAACGATTCTGGACTATGTCATGAAGTACATCTGCATTGGTGATTAGTGATGAGCGAGCTCTAAAAAATTCACGTTCGGACCGAATCCCGAATTTTTAGAAATTCGGACTGAACGCCGAACCTCATTAAAGTCAATGGGAGATGATGTTCAGGTTAATTTTTATACTAACACAAGTGAGGAGAAGCCGCAATTACCTTCCATAACAGTAAAATGGATATATGGAACAACTTAGTGAAGACAATTTGACTCTAAGAGTCACAGAAAAAAATTCACAGGCTAAAATAATTCATTGCTTTCAATGGCTAACTGAAAAGATGAGGACAGCGCAGCCACAGCAGGTACAGCCGGAAGCGAGCTGCTACGCGGGCCCCATTGAGCACATAAGAAGATGCAGTATTGGAAATGGAAACTGGCATGAGCCCCTATCACTTTTTTCCCAGGGCCCGAAGAACATGTCAATATGTGGTGGCACAAGAACATCCCAACGTGAGAACATGGAGTTCAGCTGGCAGGACATATCTATTGGGGTGGCAGTGATAGCCAGGGCTGCTGTCCGTCATCTATTAACCGTTTCAAGGCCCCATGCAGCTAAATCAAATGAGGCCCTCACCTATTATTAGTTCCTATTTTTTAACATAAAACTCGGCCCCTTTTTGATTAGGACCACTGACAGGAGTACTGCCCTATTGGCACCCCTGCCAGTTACCATGTGCCATTTGCAAGGGGCTTTTGGGACACCTCAGGATGAAGGGCCCTGTAGCGTCTGCTACCACCAGGGGTGCCAACAAGACAGTATGGGCAGTACTCCTGTCACGGGCCCTAATTGAAAAGGGGTGCACAAATATGTTAAAAGAATAGGAAATAGTAATGGGTGGGGCCCCCATTTGATTTGGCTGTATGGGGCCTGAAACGGTTAAGAGATGATTACTGCAGACTGATGAATGACTGATTTTAATAGATGACTGATGGAATGTGTATTTCACATTGTCCAGTAGACATGCTACAGTTTACTAGTCGGTGACATCGGCAACCAGGGCAACAAAATCGTCAGAGATCCACGCTTGATTAATTTATCAGAAATGTCAAACCATCCACATTCTCGGGGGAAAGACGGATACGTTTGTCAGTTATAACCCCGCCAGCTGTGCTGAAGGTGCATTCCGAGATAATGCTGGCTGCTGGGCAGGATAAAATTTGTATGGCGTGTCGAGCATGCTTAGGCCATTCATCCATTTTGGACACCCAGAAGTTGAACAGGTCCAGATCAATTCCAAAAACATTGGTGTTGAGCCGCAGGTAGTCATGGACCATGCTCTTAAGGCGGTGTCGGTGTGTTCGAACGCTGCCCTGCCTTGCAGGTGTTGGTGGGGTGGTAATAACTGAGTTAAAAATCTTAACCAGTTCGCTTCTGCCAAACTGCCTACTGCTGCGGCGGCTACTTGACATTTTTACTGCTTCACATAGGCTGACCATTGTTTCACAGTGACTTAGAATGTGAAGGAAGTATCAACAGATTTCCCTCGAGTTTTTCAATGAGCACTGTCTCAAATTCCTGCATTCGACTGTCAATTTTTGTGGGTGGAAGAAAAGTTCTCACTTTTGATTTGTAACATGGATCAAACATGACCCATGCATCAAAGCAGGCAAAATGAACAGCGATTGCTAAATCGCTGTTCATTTTGACTGCTTTGATGCATGGGTCATGTTGCAGGTAATGTAGCATCCATACACTCATGTGTGAGATACTGCCACACCTTTTCTTTCTCCTCCTCAAATCTGTGCCAACCTCTTACCACCGAAGGGTAATCGGTACCGGTGGTGTCCACCCCTGCCTCATCCTCCACTTCCTCATCCTGACCTTCACTAGAGGCCTAGCTAGCGTCATGCCCTCTGCTCTGTGAGCTGAACTGCCGTCCTGCACCTACTCTCAACCTAGAACCACCGCCTAAAGAAGACCGATACAATTGGGAAACAGTCGGGCCTTCTACATCCAACGGCGAGTAAGGCTCTGTGTCCGCCTCCTCCTCCATCACTGCCGGGACCCGCTGCCACAGACAGTCTACCGCTTGTTCCAGTAAAAATATCATCACAATGGTCTTGCTGACAACGCCATTACCCTGACTGACCATTTTGGTTGTGTCTACAAAACTGTCAAGGATGTTCTATAGATCCTTCACCTCCCTCCACTATCTATGGTTCAACACCCCGAGGTCCACACTACTGTTCATCAGGCCATGCGACACTTCATACTGCATAATGGCATTACGTTGCTGCCACAATCATAGCCGCATGTGGTGGGTGAATTCTAGCGTGTTTGCCACGTCACAATGAGAACAGTTAGGCGGGGAGGCCCAGATCATCTGCCAACACTGCAGTCATGTCGCAGCAGGTGCGCTAGAGACCTCGGAGCCTTCCGTCCTCAGGACCAGTCCAAACCCGCTATAGCTTGAGAAATTTCTGCGCAACCAGGTTCATGACGTTTGCCAGGCAAGGGATGTGCGCAAGTCTACCGATCCTAGTGGTGGCAAGGAGATTTCTCCCATTGTCGCACACCACATAAAAAAACCTGGGGCCCAGTACTTAGCTCCACAGACCACTGGTCGGTCTCAGTGCGCAGAGCCGTCCACAGCTCTTGACCTGTGTGTTAACGGTCTCGAAGACACATTAATTTCAACAAGGCCTGGTTTCTCTTGGTACGTGATGCGACCCGTTGAGGTTGTGGATCTGGACTCTGCACCATCCCAGCAGTGTGGAAGAGTGTCTGCCGAGACCCATCATCCCCAGAGGCACTATCATCCACCCAACCCAGTGAGCAGTCAGTGAGATGTAATGCCCTTGACCATGCTTACTAGTCCATGTGTTTCTAGTGAGATGGATTTAGGTGGACACCTATGTAGCCTGTAACTGACGGGTAGTGGATCCACTGGACCACCGCAGGCGATGGTGGAAGCCAACACCAGGGAACGGAATCTAAGTAGGTCCCGGTATTCGACCAGAGCCCGCCCGCAACGCGGGATGGACTTGCTGCGGGCGGGAAGTCTACCAAGTCGTTTTCCACTGGCGGTACTTGCCTGCGGTGTGCGGCCAAGGGTAGACGAGTACAGATTCCGACAGCAAGCTCTTAGTCGGGGACAGGCAGAAGTCAGGACAGGCTGCATTTGAATCGTAAACGTGGACAGGCATAAGGTCAGGGCAGGGCAAGATTCGTGGTCAGATAAACGTAGGCAAGTGGGTACGGTACACGGATAGACAAGACAAGGCTAGGACGCTTTCCCCAAGAAGTAAAACAACACTAAGTATCCGGCGGGGCCGGCAGTAAGGGCCAGACCTATATAGGAGCAGTGCCCGGCCATACCCAATGTTACCGGCGCACTGCCCCTTTAAATTTCAAACAGAGCCGGGCCGCGCGCACCCTAGGGCGGAGCCACGCGCCGGAAGACTGGGACTGACCTGAGCAGGAGCGCGGCGCGTAAGTAGACGCCGCCGGGGACTGGGACAAGAGCGGACCCAGAACTAAAAACAGACGTGCCGGGACGGGGCTCCGCTGGGTGATCCGGCAGCCACGGACGCGCCTTGCGACCGGGACGGAGGTCGCAGGGGTGTCTGTGACAGTACCCCCCTCCCCTTGGGCCCCCTCTCTTACTGGATTGAAGAAATCTCTGGATAAGATTACGGTTGCAGATATTTCTCCTCCTGGCTCCCAAGACCTCTCTTCAGGACCAAAACCCCTTCCAGTCTACCCTGAGAAAGGAACCGTTTCCCTCTATTTCCTCCGCATACCAGATTCTCCTTGACTCAAAGAGCATTGGAGGCATCAGCGTATGGTTGAGAGGGATAGACTTCAGAGAGAAACGGGTTAAGGACCAGGAGTAATTTAGGTAGAGAGACGTGGAAATGAGTTGGGAATTCTCATGTGGGAGGGACCGGAGTTTTATAAGAAATCGGAAATAATGCGAGTGATAACCCGAAGTGTCCCAGGAAGCGGGGTCCCCAATTTGTATGAGGGCTCTTAAGACGTGACATATGCCTGGCCGAATCCACACCTTGTCACCTGGGAAAAGGACAGAGAGGAATTCTTCCTTTATTTTTTTATGTCGGCTTGGGTCTCTCGTGCCTCGGAAGCGCGGAGCATAGATTGTGGGTCTAGGGACCAGATTGGGGGGTGTCCTTTATGTCCCTGAACATGCGTCCCGCCGCAGGAACCTCGGAAGGAGATGCCAGAATGGGGAAGGTGGGCGGGGAAGCAGACCGTATACAATGGTAAAGGGAGAGACCCCTGCGGGATTCTGAGATCTTCGGGAGTTGACGAGAACTCCGCGCCATGGCGAACAAGTTGGACCAATCGTCTTGGCGTGCTGAAACGAGTGGCGTAGATAACCACCCAAGACCTGTTTACTCTCTTCACTGCCATTTCGACTGAAGGTGGTAAGGCAGAACGAAAATCGGCTTCACCTTGAGTTGGGAACACATGGCACGCCAGAACTTGGAGACAAACTGGAATCCCCGATCCGAGACGATTTGCTGCTGGAGCCCATGCAGACGGAACACATGTTGGAAAAAATTTCTCCGCCTGGCGGGTGGCTGATGGCTGGCCCGGCAAGGACAAAATGCGCCTCTTGGAGACTTTTAGTAGTCACCCAAATGACGGTGGTTGCCAGCCGAAGAGGGAGATCGGTTTATAAAGTTCCATCGCAATGTTGGTCCAAGTTGCGGTCGGAGATGGGTAGAGGGTGTAGAAGCCCTGCCGGCTTGTGACGGGCGTCATGTATGCGGGCACAGAGTTTACAGGCTGAAACGAAATCCCTTGACATCCTTGATGAGGCTCTGGCCACCAATATAACAGGGATATCAAAAGGAACGTCTTTAGAGCTCCGGGATGAACGGCCACCAAATAGCAATGGCCCCATTTCAGGATGCGTCTGCGGAGGAGCAGGGCGTACGTAGGTCCTCCCTGTAGGAACCTTCCGGAGGTCAACTGGAGCAGCCGAGATAAGGCGTTCTGGGGGAATTATATGCTCTGGAGTAGACTCCTCACCCACCACGTCAGAAGCCCGGGAAAGGGCGTCCGCCTTGATGTTCTTCTCCCGGTTCGACTACCAGATTCACTTCCGGCCCGCGGAGAAGAAGAGCGACCACCTAGCCTGGCGTGGGTTAAGTCGCTCAGCCGTCTGGAGGTATTGAAGGGTTTTTGTTGTCCGAAATAGATGCGCTGGGATGGCGAGCCCCCTCCAATAGGTAGCGCCATTCTTCCAAAGCCATCTTGAAGGCCAGCAACTCACGGGTTCCGCCTATCTGTAGTTCTTTTCGCCGGTGAGAACGTCTTGGAAAAGAAAGCCACACCGTACGGTCTTGCCGTGGGACCCTTTTGCGTTAGGATGCTCCGACCCCCAAGGACGAGGCATCCCACTCAAGTAAAGGGTTTCGCGGGGTCCGCGCGAGTGACAGATGTAATAAAAGGCAGACTGAGCTTTGCAAATCCGTCCCAGCTCGTGAGGGCCAGCTGCGTGGGTTAGCGTGTTTCGTTAGTGATAGCCACTATCGCGCAAGTAGCGTAGAAAAGTGGGGAATAAATTTTTGGTTATAATAGTTACAGAACCCCAAGAAACGCTGTATGGCACGCAAACCGACCTGTGCTGGCCACTGCAACACGGCTGACAGCTTTTGCTGGATCCATCTGTAGGCCTTGATCATAAATAATGTACCCCAAAACGAAGGCTGGTTGGTGGAAGAGGCACATCTCCAGCTTGGCATACAGTGATTATCCCTCGAGCTGCTTCAACACCTGACGGACATGACAATGTGGGTCTCGAGGTCAGGCGAGTACACCTTAATATCGTCCATATAGTACCAATACGCAGGTGTAGAGAAGATCCCCTGAAAAGGTCATTCACGAGCTCCTGGAAGACGCAGGCCCATTACACAGTCCGAATGCATTACAGGTACTCAAAGTGGCCGTCCCTGGTGTTTGACGGCCGTCTTCCATTCATCGCCCTTGCGGATTCGGAACACATTGTAGGCCCCTGCTTAGATCCAACTTGGAAAAACCCTTGCGCCCCTGCAGACGATCAAATAACTCCATTGATCAACGTAGAGGGTCCGTATTCTTCACCATGAATCTTAATTCAGACCCCGGTAATCAATGCAGGGTCCGTCAAGGTACCGTCCTTCTTTTCCACGAAGAGAGAAGTCCTGCCCCAACGGGAAAGAGTACTTCCGAATACCCCTCTGGAGATTCTCACGAATGTAAACTTGGACATGTCTTGGGCTTCCGGAACGGAAAAGGGGTAGACTCAGCCCCGAGGAGGGCTGGTACCCGGCAATGGTCATCGGACAATCATAAGGACGATGTGCGGCAGGACTTCCTGCCTGCTTCTCAGAGGAAGACATCAGCATACTCCTGATAAGGCGCGGAAGCCCGCTATGAGGCTTTAGCTGGTACCGTAGAAGCGGTGGCACCTGGCGAGGGTGTCACCAAACAGCGGGAACCGACACTCTGACCCCATCGCAAGATCTCGCCGTCTGCCAGTCAAGCACCGGTGGCATGGCCCTGCAGCCATGGAAGACCCAAAATGAACGGGCGAAGAAGACCGGGGTAACACATAGAACATATCTTTCTTTGTGAAGTGCCCCTAGCTTGGAGGAACTATGGCTCAGTACGCAAACGGACAGGGTCCACGGAGGATCTCTCACTGACGAGAAATGGACAGAGGAATTCTCCAGGGAACCATCGGGAAGGCAGTGTAAAGACACCAGGGCACATCCAGGAAGTTTTCCAGCGGAACCGTAGTCCAAGAATGCTGATACTTAAAGTGGGGTCCCGGCTCTCATTCCGTATCAGGACCGAAAATTTTCAGTCTGGGAGAGAGGCTGCACACGCTTAGGGAGGCCTTCTCCCACCAGCCCTTTTGTGCCGTTTCCTCCGGACGCCGTGGGCGAAGCAGACAACACGGAGGACTTTATCAGGGCTGCTGCAGTAGAGACTTTGGTTTCTCTTTACGCCGTGGGTTTAAGCCTTGGGGAAAACGGGGTTGGGCTCAACCCAAACTTGAGGCCTCTTCCACGGCGGCGGGGAAGGAGGCGGTGGGGGCCCCTTAGAAACCCCGGGCAAAAAAGAGAGGGAAAGGGCGTGTACGGGCTGGTTTTTTGCTTTTGGGGGACCCTCACCCCTTTTTCCGGGGCGAATCGGATGTAAAACCTTTTTTTTACCCAGGGGGATTAGCGCGCTTAAAGAAGGGGGAAGGTCCCGGGCAGCAATTTGCCCCTTTTATTGGCTGGAGGGGCCTTTCTTGAAGGGTGGCCCAATAAGGGCGCGCCCTTCCCAAAAGGCTACCCATGCAAGGGGCAAAATTGCATGGCTAGTCCCCCCCGGGAGGATTTTCCCTTGCGCATTTTCAACGGGGCGATTTCAAAAGACAAATGCACGGCATTTTTCCCCCTCGAAGACACCCCGGGAAACCTCAAGAAAATTTCGCTAAAAGGGCCGAAAAATTGGGTCCCCTGGGTCCCACAGAGAGTTGCCCAGGCCAGGCCCTTTCCCCGGGAGGGGAGACTGCCCAAAAAAATGCCCCCCTTTGGATCTTTCTGACGGAAACGGGCCCTTCCCAAAGTTTTTCCACATGCAGGGAGCCCTGGGTGATGAACCCCCTGCAGCCCTTTGGGAATCCCCATCAAATTTAAATCTGCATGGATAACCGGAGCTTGGGACCGCCGGGAAGGCAACTGCCCCGGAGGGAAACCCCGCAGCCGACTGCGCTTTCGATGGGGATGAACTTTCTGCACCAGAGAGGAGAGTTTCTCGAGCTGTTTGGCTTGCTGCGCGATCTGTTTTGGGAAATGCTTGGGGCCCCAAAAGGTGGTAAAACTGGCGACACTCGGGAAAAACACCTTTTCGGGATCCATGGCCGGAACCTACTGTAAATGGGCGGGAAATGGATCCCTGGACCACCGAGGCGGGTGGTGGGAAACCAACCCCAGGGGAAAGGAATCCCAAGTAGGTTTCCCCGGGATTCACCAGAGCCCGCCGCAAACGGATGGACCTTGCTGCGGGGGGGAGTCTACCAGGTGTTTCCACTTTGGGGGACTTGCCTGCGGTGGCGGCCAAAGGGGGACGTATTTCAGATTCGTCACCCCCCTCGTATCGGGGGCAGGGGAAGGTCCCGACAGGCCTCTGGATCGTAAACGTGGCAGGCCCGAAGGTCAGGGGAGAAAGGCAAGATTCGTGGTCGATTTAAAATAGGGGAAGGGGTTTCGGTTTCACGGGAAAAACAAGACCCAAAGGGTAGGGAAAGGGTTTCCCCAGAGGTAAAACACACTAAGAATCCGGCCCAGGCCGGGAAAAAGGGGGGAGACCTAAATAGGAAACATTTCCCCTCAATACCCAATTTCCGGGACACTGCCCCTTTAAAATTTTAAACCGCCGGCCCCGCGCGCCCAGGGGCGAAGCCCCGCCCGGGAAAAACTGGGACGACTGAGCAGGAGCACGGGCCGGGAAAATAACGCCGGCCGGGGCTTGGGGCAAGAGCGGGCCCCCCAACCCGACGGCGGGGGGGGGCCCCCGCTGGGGGCCGAGCAAAGGACGCGCCTGCGACCCGGGACGGAGGTCGCCCCCCCGGGGCGTCCCCTGACACAGCCAAAGCACTTGGGGAACTTTTTTCCCGCAAAAGTGGCGGGGCCCGGGGGGACAGCTTTTCTGAAAAAAATTTCGCTCGGCCCTTGGATAATTTGGGTTTTCCCCCAC
Source organism: Phyllomedusa bahiana (assembly GCA_025379985.1). NCBI lineage: Eukaryota > Metazoa > Chordata > Amphibia > Anura > Hylidae > Phyllomedusa > Phyllomedusa bahiana. The sequence goes on along the minus strand of JAODAL010021031.1, from coordinate 50,155 downwards.
CCCCATGACCCTTTGGGATGCTCCCATCTGTGCCCCCAGACGGAAAGGCAACAAATTTTCCCAAAGGGCCCAAAAGCCGGCAATCCCAACCCTTCAGGCTTTTGGGGTTTAGGATGGGTGGGGTTAAAAACGTTTCTCTGCTCCCTACACCGGTAACAAAAAGGCCGGCTTGGTGGACTGGCTGCTGTACGGGGTCCGGCAGACTTGGGGGAAGGGGAAAGTGTAAAACTGTGCCCGGTGGTGGGGAAACGGCCGCAGTGGGCTGGGGCTGGGGGGTTTTTGCGAAGCTGCTCCGGCACTCAGCAACAGAGTACTGGGTTGGGTTTGAAGGGCCCCGGAGCCCCAAAAAGGGCACGGTGGTTGGAAGCCCAGGGCCCTTTTTGCCTTTTTTTTTTCCACAGCAATTTTTTTGCTTTTTATGCATTTGGGCCGTTTTTATTTTTGGGGGGTAAATTCCCTTTTGATTTTTTTCCCCCTACTGACGCGTTGAAACAAAGCCCCCATAAAGATGTCAGTCGGGGAAAACTGAAGCTTGATCGAAAAAGGCCCAGGCTTCACAGTCCTGGACCCTTTTTCGAAGGGGAAAAACCCATACGGTGTCCCCCCCCGCCACCACTGACCAGGCGGGAGATTAATGTCAGGGACCTTATGCGACCCCCCCTTCTCCCTTTCTGCGGCCCCCTTGATATTTCTGGGCCCACAGACCACTTACTTCTCCTCCCCTGAGGGGAACATTATTGGGCGCAGGCAGAACCCCATTTATTCCCCCTTTGGCCTTTTTGATATTTTTTAAAAAGCCCTTTTGACCCCAACCGCAATTTTGTTCAAAGAAACTCTTCAGAAAATGGATTTCATATAAGGCGTTTATTGGGTGACAAATTTTGCCCTTTAGGTTGGACTGATGATGATAACAATTTGGCCCTTTACTGAGAGGAAGAGGAGGGAGAACCCGCGGATACAGGTTTGTTAACCACTGAAGGGAAAGGATTTGGAAACCGCTCTTCAGAAATGAGATGCACAGGGAACCAACCAAGCAAAGAGAGGCCTGACGGTCCTGTGACTGCCGATGTACTCGCTTGTGTGTTGTCTGGAGCACTGGAAGGAGTGTCTTGTCTCGTACCTCTAGCTCCATGTCCTCCCTCCTTGCTCACTTACCACCTCTAGTTCAAAAAGAGAAATATTAAAAAGGTCAAGATTTTTTTCTGGAATAGTGATGAAATGGGGTCTTAGGGGATCACTCAGACAGCAAATGAAGCGGTTTTAAATGCCTATACTTGGCAACGGGCAAATATGATTCTAAACAGGATTTTTTTCTGGAATATCGGTACAAAAGGGGTCTTAGGAAAGAACCCAGACAGCAAATGAAGTGGTCTTAAATGCTTATGTTTGGCAACGAGCAATACGGTTACAAATAGGGAGTTTGGATTTTTTTCTGGAATATCAGTACAAAACTCCTTAACTATTGATGTGATTGATTCCCTAAGCTAGCTGCCCCCCCCCCCCCCCAGTAATCGAACTAGCAGCTTTTTCTGTGTAAAATTGCTATTAAATGGTTTATCTGCCTGTTGGCAAACCAGCAGACACAGGCAGCAGTATGTTCATTACAGTGTGTAAGGTGGAAATGACGACTAACAGGAAATACAGTGACATACACCTAAGACGGACATTTTAGCAGCCAATAAGATCCCTACACCCTACACCCTAGCTGATTATGTTTTTGACCCCACCACTGTGCTCTGCGCTGATTGGCTGGCCGGCAAAACTGGAGGAAGCAGCTGAAAAAGGCGCAAAATACGCAAAGTTCGGGCCGAATTTAACTTTTGCCGAACGGTTCGGCTCAACACTATTGGTGATCTTCGCTGTCTATGGGATTTGTAGAAATCTACTGGAGCACCACCGCTCACAAGCATTGATTTATTTCTGTTTGCTTTCACGAGCGTCCATATTTCACAGTCATATGTCACAGTTGGTAAAACAATAGCAGTGACCAGTCTTCGCGATGTTGACTGAGACATCTTTTCACTTCCCGATTTGGTCCATGATCATCCTGGCTGCATGGCCCAGTACTAGTCGACGCTTGATCTCTGCAGTTGCACCACCATGATTAATGAGGGATCAAAAATAAAAAATAAAGCAGTCAACCACTGTTGAGGTCTATGTAGACTTCTTTTTTGATGATAGTTGTGATCTTGGTGTTCTTGATGTTCAGGTAAAATTCCATCTTCTTACTTTCTTCTTTCAACTTTATGATCAGCTTCTCCAGGTCCTTTTCACTGTCTGCCACCAGGGTTGTATAATCTCTCTATATGATATTGCTGACGCTTTTTCTACCTATTTTAAACCCAATACTCCAATCATGAAATTTCCTTGTGATTACTTCTGCATAGAAGTTGAAAAGAAAAGGATAGAGCATGCATCCTTGACCAGTTTGATTTGAAAATAAATATAAAGAATAGAGATATAAAGTATAATACAGAGCTGCTCAACCTTTTACTACACAATGAATAATCTTTATATATATTTTGTTATAAAGATTTTTGGTTTTACTTTTGGATACTATACAACCTTGTCCCATGGGCAAAATTTGGATAAAATCTTCTTTAGTAAAAGGTACCTGACAAAGCTAAGCTACCGGACTATTCTAGTAAGATCCTGTAAAAACAACAACCAAGAGTTAATTTCTATTGCTGAATTGTAATTATCTAATGGAGAACAGTGAGACTGAAAGGAGTACTTATTGCTCATTAGTGACTGGAGAATTAGTTATGTGAACCGTGGATCATTATGAAAATATTTCTGAGCTTACTGATATTAGCAATGACTGGTGATTCTACCTCTGTCAACATGCAGTGCTTGACAGCTATATATCAAATAAGGTTTATTAAATAATAGCGCATGGTGACTAGCTCATTATATCTTCTACGCTGACAGTCCTTTTCTTTGTACTTTAAGGAAACTGCTAAAAATATTCTGTCAATTTAAATGTAAGAAAATTACATTAAAGTTCCTTCCGTTTTCTGTCTCTATCTGTTACAGCTCCTATGCAGCCTACGCACCTTCATGATAACAGATGACAGACCCTTTGCAGTCTCATCCTGCAGTCATATTCCCTTCCATCAGTCCTGTGCCCCTGGCTAATCTACCAGATATATGCAGGTATGCAGTAAATAGGGGACAAATGGAAGAAATTATAAGGCCGCAAGACTGCAGCATTAGGTGACGCTACATGGTATTTATTTTACGTCTCATACCATGGAGACGCTTACTCTGCATCGAAGCTGTATTAACAAAAATGGCATTGAAAGGACACTGCCATCAGAAAGGAGTGGTTTTAATAAAATCAGTATTCCTGGAAGACTATTTTTTTTAGAATTTGTGGCAATCTTTTTTTTATTTTCACTGCCTGTGTCATCCTCAGAGAACAGAGAGATGGCCACGGTTGTGCAGTTCGCCCGTTCATTTCTGTGGCAGTTCCGAGTATAGCCAAGTAAGTGTGCTAGGCTATACTCAAAACTCCCATAGACATAAAACAGTGTGAACTGAGATTTTATATAGCAGCAAAAATATTGTAAATGCATGTCCAGCTGTGAGCTGGAATCAGAAGGGATTTTGCCAAATGGCAAATCCACATTAATACCATTTTGTGTCTTCGTGGTAAGGGTATGTTCACATGGCATGTTGAGTCCATGTCAACATACACTTTTAGATATGTGTCTGGATCCGTCTGTTGGACCCTAAATGGACCCAAACACATATCTAATAAACAGTAATGTGATTTACATTGATTTTAATATGAAACACACATCGGCGTTCACACGAGTGGTCGCCAAAGCGTGTCTCACTGTGTTTTTTGGATCCTTTCCAAGAATTGACATGTTAATTCTTGGTCCGAAAGATGCAGCAGGAGCCCTATTTTAAACTATAGGGTGCGATCCCGCTGCTTCCAACACATATCCAAACACGCAGCTGCATGTTGGATACGTGTTGGATCCGTTGAGGATCTGATCGATGCTGCGATTTTGGATGCAATTTCCGGATCCAACACGGATCCAAAATCGGATCCAAAAACACTGTGTGAACGGCCTCTAACAGAACGTCAAACAAATACCGTGTAGTGTAATCTATGGGTATGTTCACACGGCATGTTGAATACGTTTTTACAGTACGTAAAACGTATCCAAATACGTACCACAAAGATACGTTTTCTGGACTGCAAAAATGTACCCTATTGTTTCTAATGGCTTCTAAATGCGTAAAATGGATCAAGAAGTGACTTGCAAATTCTTTGTACGGATCTGTAAAACGCAATACAAAATAAACAATGTATGTAAAAAAACGTATCATCTAAACGACGATATGTATCATACATTGAAATCAATGAAAACTGAATGGAACAGTTAAATACATATTTGGGTATGTATATCAGCATGTACTACATACCCTAATGCGTATTTTACAAATGAACATACCCTAATAATGTAGTCTTGCACTCTCATACTTTCTTTTATTTGTCCCCAGACTTGTTTTTGTGATACTGTATTTAGAGAGCTATACATAATTTATTATTTTTGTAGGATACGTTGTGTTTTTCAATGGCACCCTTTTGGAGTTTCATAGTTTCATAGTTTCATAGTTTGTAAGGCGAAAAATTCCTTCCTGACTCCCATCTGGCAATCAGAAAAATCCCTGGATCAATGACCCCTCTCCTGAATCCTAGTCACTGTAACTTGTTATATTATTACGATCCAGAAATGCATCTAAACTCTTTTTGAACTTGGTTATTGAATTCACCATGACAAGTCCCTCTGGCAGAGAATTCCATAGTCTCACTGCTCTTACATTAAAGAATCCTTTCTATGTTTATGTAGAAACTTTCGTTCCTCAAGACGTAGAGGATGCCCCCTTTTTCTAGATACAGCCCTGGGTATAATAAAAACTTGGGAAAATCTCTATGTTGACCTTTGATGTATTTAAACATATTTATTATGTCCCCCCGAAAGCCTTCTTTTCTCTAAACTAAATAAACCTAATCTTTCTATCTTTCTGGGTACTGTAGTCCACCCAGTCCTTTTATTATTTTTTTTTGCCCGCCTTTGTACCTGTTCAACTCTACAAAAAGTCTTCCTGTGCACTGGTGCCCAAAAATGTACACAATATTCCATGTGTTGGTCTAACCAGTGACTTGTATATGGGAGAATAATGTTCCATCATGTGCATTTTATGCCCCTTTTAATGCACCCCATGACCTATTTGCTTTGGCTGCTGCTGCCTACACGGCTGCTAAAAATAAGTTTACTGTCCACCAGGATTCCCAAGTCCTTCTCCATGTCACTTTTACCCAGGGATTTTTCCATTTAACAGTAATCAGTAAATGGATTTTCTCTCCCCATGTCATAACCTTGCATTTATCAGTGTTAAACCTCATCTGCCATTTCCCTGCCCAGGCCTCCAACTTAATCCAGATCCCTTTGAATAACAATATTATCCTCTATTGTGTTGATTACTTTACAGAGCTTAGTATCGTCTGCAAAGATCGATATTCTACTGTGTATTCCCTGTGTAAGATCATTTAAAGAAAATGTTAAAGAGGATAGGGCCCAATACTGACCCTTGTGGACCCCAACTAGTAACAGCGATCCAGTCCCGAGTATGTACCCCTTAATTACTACCCTTTTTTTTTCTATCAGTGAGCCAGTTACTTACCCACTTGCACACATTTTCCCCCAGTCCAAGCATTCTAATTAACTTTACTAAACTCCTCCTAGAGGTAAAAAATAACTATTCCAACATAGATTTTGTGTTTTAAATCTTGCTCAGAAATTATTTTTATTCTGTAGATAAATTAATTATTAATTATAAATATGTATAGTATCTTTTTTCACTTCTTTGCTTTGCTTCTTTGCTACCTTTGCACAATAGTAACAAATCTTATGGGCAAAAAATTGTTTTAATGTTGTTGCATTCCCAAAGCTGAACAGTTTTTCCATAGACATATAAAGGTTTTTTTTTCTTTTTGTGATGCAACAAAATTACCCCTCCCATCATTGCCATTCCAGCGCAGGTAGAAGTCAGTTGTCCCCTGGCTGACCCTCACTGATGTAATTCTGTTCATTGCTGACATGATCAGCATGTGAGCAATAAGGCTACACTTGACCATTGATTGCCTCACCTTGACCTTTATGGTTTGGTGTAAGCCAATAGGGGGTACACAGAGGGCTAAACTGCCATACAGTTACATAGTGAAGGTTTGAGGGATTAAACACATGCCAATCAGACATAACATTAGAACCTAATATTGTGTAGGTTCAATCTGTCCAACAAAACAGTTCTGAGCTGGCAAGGAATGGATGGTGTTCTGTGCTATTTGGAAGTCCTACAATTTGTGAGATGAAATCTCCATGGATCAGACTTGTTTTTCCAGTACATCCCATTTAGAAATTTGAAGTCAACATCTTAATGGGGTTTTACCACAAAGGCATTTTATGCTTGGTTTATGCTGTTTCAGCTTTCAACGTGTTTGAGAAGGGGCGTGTGTTTTTTTGTTTGAACTGTGACACAGCAGGCTTGACATCCCCATGCCTTTTCCCAGAGTGTGCTCACTCTAGTCAAACAAAGATCTGTTTATGGTTAGCACATCTGCCTTTCAGCATCATGGTCCTAGTTTCAAATCACTGCAGGAACCAAATGTGTTTTGTTTTTCTCAATGCACATACCTGATTGAGGTTTCTTTTTTCTTTTTATTTATTTGTACTTTTTGACTAATTACAAAGGAGTACGGAGGACAGGAGTAGAATGACAGCACCTTGGGTTGAACACCCACTCAGCAGTGATTGTGTGTGACAGGGGAGGTGATGTCTGAGCATGTGCGGCCAAGACTGAGGAGCTCTCGTCACTGATCATATCTCCTAGAAACAAGCGGTACACTATGGATCACTAAGATAGCAGCTAAAACTAAAATTGTACAGAATTTTTAATAATGATGAATGGTGAAAACAATGTTATTATTATTATTATTTTAGAGCACCATTGATTCCAGGGCGCTGTACATTCAAGGGGAGTTACATACATAACAAATGTCGAACAAATACAATGGTGACGATAAATGACTAGCAACTGATACAGAGGGAAAGAGGACCCTGCCTGCGAAGGCTTACAATCTACAGTGAAGGAGGGAAGAGACAGAAGGTGAGGGGCCGACATATTTGTGTGGCAGTGTACTGGTGGTGGTTATATTGCAGGTTATAAGCAATCCTAAAGAGATGGGTTTTAAGGTTGCTTTGGAAACTGGTGAAAGTTGGGAAGAGTCTGATGTTTTGGGGTAATGAGTTCCAAAGAATGGGGGAAGCACAAGTGAAGTCTTGGAGACGGTTATGTGAAGAGCTGATGAGAGGAGAGCAGAGGAGAAGGTCCTGTGAGGAGTGGAGATTGTGTGAGGGGAGATATCTGGAGATTAAGGCAGAGATATAAGGAGGAGAGAGGTTATGGAGAGCCGTGTAGGTCATGGTTAGTAACTTGAACTGGATCGCTGGGCAATGGGTAGCCAGTGAAGGCATTGACAGAGGGGAGAGGCACAGGAGTAGCGAGGAGAGAGGTGGATGAGACGGGCAGCAGAGTTGAGGAGGGTTTGAGTGCTGGATGGGAGGCCATTTCATTTGTAAGTTTCCTACATCAATTTCACTTCATGGTAAAACCCCTTTAAACTCTTGGGGTGACATGTATGATTTTTTTGCGCCCAGGCACCAATTTTATTGTGCGTATTAGTAGCGTAGAATGCGCCTGAATCTATGAACCTGTTCTACTGCGGGTCATAGATTTAGCGCTCTCTAGCTACAAAGTGACACTTCTGGCTCAGGTGAAGTGCTCTACCTGATCCAGAAGTAATGCGCCTGGAATTGCCGCACTAAAGTCATAAATGTATAGATTCATACGGTTGTAGTGTGACACACCTCCAGCACGCCAACCGATCTCAGGCATATTACAAAGTGCCGCGGGCACTTTTGGAGTGTGCCTGATCATACATCGAGCGCACAGTTTTGGGGCTGAAAGGATGCCAGACTACTGGCGCAGCCCCGTACATACATGTCACGCTTCCTCCAAACATCCCTGTATAATGTTTGCAGTTTTTCAGATATTACAATCTTGCTGAAAGATGTATCTGCTATTAGGGAATACTACTGCCACCCAAGGATGTCCTTAGGCTGCAACAATCTTTGGTAGGTGATAGGGATTCCGTGGATTTCCAGTAGACTATTGCATACAACATAGGACTCGAGATTACCTTCTTTCTATAGTGATTCCTGGGGCCACATGTATGAACCTGTTTAGGTCTAAAACTCACTCTTTTGCCCATAGGTTACTATTGGCAATAGAGTGAGTTTTAGACCTAAACAGGTTCATACACGTGGCCCCTGGTGTAAGATAAATGCTTTAGATTAGGTCACCTTATTTTACTTCTAAATGGTCCAATTGTGTTGTTCATGTGTCTTTAGTAGATGATTTTGGCAGTGGGAAAGGGCAGCATGGGCACTCTGACTGGTCTCTGTTTGGACTATATTGTGTAGATACGGACCACTGCATAATGGAAACACCCCACAAGACCTGATATTTTAGAGATGCTCTGTAAGGTTTGGCTGTAGCCATCACGATTTGGCAAAATTAATGCATTCAATATTGCCTATAAAATTGCAAATAATATCATCAAAACAAATCTCATCCAGAAAAGTACTTATAATGGAGGTTTGCTTATTTTTATCAGTCCCTATTCAATGACTATGAGTAAAAAAACATACAAAAAAAATATCTTGTCACACGTATGGTAACACTAAATAGCACTTTACCCACATATTTAATCTATACCCTTCTCATAAGTGTAATAGGAACAAATGCAATATTCTGGCTCCAAGAACGGACTGTTCACTAGCTGCCAATATATTCCATCTCTTAACAGGTGTCATTGTCACAAGATAATCAATGTTCTTCACTTCACTTGTCAGTGGTTTTAATGGTATGGCTAATCGGTAGATATATAAATGGGAAAAATGCATTTTATGTTTGAACTCGGCAGAGCATACGGTATAAACAGCTTCTATTCTGGACACAACCATTCCTAAATGGCAAGCTGTTTAACAAAAGTGCCCACTGCAACTATCCTGTACTCTATTAACACAGTTAGATGGGTGTTATCACCACGGTGTTTCACAGAGCCTGATCTTCAAAGCCACCTTCAGGCTCTCACTTCCTGTTCAGGCTTTAGGTGGTTCTACAGCAGCGATTGACATTTCAGCTCTGCTATTCCTGTGTCTGGTAAGGGGACATTGTTGATAGAGGGGTTTAAACAGCAGTGCACAAGGCTACAGAGATCTAAAGGGTTAAATTTGTTCTCATCTGGCCGTTTCACAGGGCCTGCTCTTTACAGCCAGCTTCAGACTCATACTTCCTGTGCAGGCTGTTAGCGGTTCTACAGCTGTGTTTGGCTTATCTGCTCTGTTATACTTAGCTGAGCCTATTAGAGGGAAATTGTTGATGTAGGCAGGAGGCTACAGAGCTCTCATGGGTTAATGTTTGTCAGTAAGAAACATAAACAAGCTCATATGCTGTCAGATGAGGTCACATCACAGAGTGACCTCATCATCCCCACCAGAGCTCTAGAGCCTGCTATAGTAGAAAAAGGTTGTCAGTAACCTAGGAAACCTTCTGTACACAAGCAGGAGATGAGAACTGCTCTAGCTCTGAAAGAAAGCAAAATCAGAACAGCAATATATTTGAAAATAGTCTTTATAACTTTAGCTTTAAATATGTAGGCAATCAGTGTTAGAATTGTTACAATGCTAAAGTGAACCCCCCTGATCTATGGTCAATGTAAAATGTGTACAATCTGCTCTTGAGGCATTAAATACTGTAAAAATGTCATTTTTGTTGTTAGAATCCTGACTACTAGTTGTTATGGGCAGGTATATTGTTAAAAACGTAATATTAAAGAGAACCAGTGGGTATTTGTCTATTTTAGTAAATGCCAGTATTCCCCATTAAAAAAAAAAATTCTGCATTATCTCTTCTAACATTTTTTTAATGTGGGGTTCTTTTGTTATTCCTTCTCAAAATTCATCACCAATCTGTGAGCAGGGTTCTGCTACTTGAGGGGGTGACACTGTCCATTCAGTGCAGACAGTCAGTGAGTGCAGGGACACGCCCCTCTGGACACTGGTATGGCAACACCCAGCTGACAGATTCATTACTGCATTTCTAGGAGTAATAACAGAGGAACAGCACAACACACAGTTATAAGACCTTGTATCCACTGCATTGATTTTTGGTCGGAATTTTAAGCAGATTCAGTATTTAGGGCCACATGTATGAAAACGGTCTAGGTCTAAAACTCACTTTGTTGCCCATAGCAACCAATCAGAGCGCCCCTCTCATTTCATATAGTGCTCTGGACAAATGAGAGGAGTGCCCTGAATGGTTGCTATGGGTAACAAAGTGAGTTTTAGACCTAGACAGTTTCCAGACATGTGGCCCTTAGAATTGGCAAAAATCTGTCTATAACCAGTGCCCATAGCCCGCAATAGAAAATCTGAGCTGTAGTCTACAGATCTATGATTTTCTATTGTCAGATTTCCAAACTGACGGTTTATTGAACTTGTTCTACAATCCGCTGTATCACAACGGATTCTAGTACGGTTGTAACCGACCAATTGACAATGTAAGGGACGGCTCTCCTGAGCATTGGCGTATACAGGGGCGTAACTACCAGGGTAGCAGAGGTAGCAGTTGCTCCGGGGCCCGTGCGCTTAGGGGGGCCCGCGCCCCGGGGCAGCTGCTACTGCGTCCGCTACCCCGGTAATGCCGCTCCTGGGCCCGCCGGCAGTGAACATCACAGTTCACTGCGACGGGCGCGGAGCTGAGGGGCCCAGCGCATCCCGCCTCTGAACGCCTGGGCCCTCCGGCCCGAGCGTTCAGAGGCAGCGCTACCCGGAGGTAGCAGAATGGAGCGACGATCACTCCGCCCTGCTACTTCCCCTGCCGGCGCTCTGTGATCACGCGCGCGGTGACGTCACATCACCGCGCCGCCCGCGCTGAGCAGAGAGGCTGCAGCATGGCGCATCGGGGGAGCGTGGACCGAGGTGAGTAAACTATTTCTTATTTTACCTGCCCATTGGCCTGCCTGTATACCCCATAGCCTGCCTGTATACCCCATAGCCTGCCTGTATACCCCATAGCCTGCTGTATACCCCCATAGCCTGCCTGTATACCCCATTAGCCTGCCTGTATACCCCATTAGCCTGCCTGTATACCCCCATAAGCCTGCCTGTATACCCCATAGCCTGCTGTATACCCCCATAAGCCTGCCTGTATACCCCATAGCCTGCTGTATACCCCATTAGCCTGCCTGTATACCCCATTAGCCTGCCTGTATACCCCCATAAGCCTGCCTGTATACCCCATAGCCTGCTGTATACCCCCATAAGCCTGCCTGTATACCCCATTAGCCTGCCTGTATACCCCATTAGCCTGCCTGTATACCCCATTAGCCTGCCTGTATACCCCCATAAGCCTGCCTGTATACCCCATAGCCTGCTGTATACCCCCATAGCCTGCTGTATACCCCCATAAGCCTGCCTGTATACCCCATTAGCCTGCCTGTATACCCCATTAGCCTGCCTGTATACCCCCATAATCCTGCCTGCTGTATACCCCATAGCCTTCTGTATACCCCCATAAGCCTGCCTGTATACCCCATAGCCTCCTGTATACCCCATAAGCCTGCCTGTATACCCCCTAAGCCTGCTGTATACCCCATATACCTGCTGTAATCCCCCATTAGCCTGCCTGTATACCCCATAGCCTCCTGTATACCCCCATAAGCCTGCCTTTATACCCCCATAAGCCTGCCTGTATATCCCATTAGCCTGCCTGTATACCCCATAAGCCTGCCTGATATACCAACCTCATACATGCCTGCCTGTATACCCCATAGCCTGCTGTATACCCCCATAAGCCTGCCTGTATACCCCATTAGCCTGCCTGTATACCCCCATAAGCCTGCTGTATACCCCATAAGCCTGCCTGTAGACCCCCATAAGCCTGCCTTTATACCCCCCAGCATGCCTGCCTGCCTGAATAGCCCTATAGCTACCGTGAAGCCTGTCTGCCTATGTAGCCCCTATAGCCCCCTAAAGCTTGCCTACCTATATAGCCCCCGAAGCCTGCCTGTCTACTTATATGGCTATATGGTCCCTATAGCCCACCTAACCCCTGTCTACCTGTATGGCTCCTAAACCCTGCCTGCCTATATGGGCACTCTATTGGCTACCTAAACCTTGCTTATTTGGGGCCCTATATATCCTATCTAAACCCTTCCTGCCTAAATGGACCCCATATAGCCAGGGGGCAGGTGTTGGAAAAGTCAGGATTCTAAGATATTTGTGTCTAAATCTGCAGGGACAAGTGGTCGGGAGATGTCATCATGATGGCGGACTGGACCGGATGCAGAACAAAAGGGAAAGTCAACGACTCATCAGTGAAACGTCACCTGTGAGTCACAAGATGTAACTACACTGTAATCACTTATATGTCTACAGAGCCTGTGTACACTGGTGTCTACCACTATATGGTCACTGTGTGGTGGTTATATACAGTCTGCAGAGCCTGTGTACACTAGTATATACCACTATATGGTCACTATATGGCGGTACTATTCGTCTTTGTGTACAGTGGTATGGTGGTTATATACAAAGACGAATAGTACCACCATATAGTGACCATATAGTGGTATATACTAGTGTACACAGGGTCTGCAGACTGTATATAACAACCATACAGTGACCATATAGTGGTAGACACCAGTGTACACAGGCTCTGCAGACTGTATATAACCACCATACCAGTGTACACAGTCTGCAGAGCCTGTGTACACTGGTGTCTACCACTATGTGGTCACTGTATGGTGGTTATATACAGTCTGCAGAGCCTGTGTACACTAGTATGTACCACTATATGGTCACTATATGGCGGTACTATTGGTCTTTGAATAATATCCCTACACTATTACTGATCAGTACACAGTCACTTTGTGGTCATGTTCTGGCGGTATAATCAGGTTCCTATGTAATAGCGTTATTGGTAATGTTGGCCTTGGTATAGTGGGAGTTGTGTGGTAGCCGTATGATGGTGATCTGTATGGTGAGATATTTGCCCCTTGTATTATCTACATTATCTAACAGCATGTCCTGGTACATGGTCGTGGTCAGGGAGGGGGGGGAGGGGTAGGGGTCCCATCAAAAAGTTTGCTTTGGGGCCCTGGCTTCTCTAGTTACGCCCCTGGGCGTATAGCGTGTTATGCGGCAAATTTTGTATGGCAGTTTTGCACCAAAATATGTCATCAGGCGCACACTGCTCTAAGTTTGGCCGTACGCCTGTTTATATATCCATAGACAGTGCGTCTGCAATTTTTGGGTGCTATATAAACCAAAAACTTGTGCAGGCAGGTTCATAGATGTCGCCCTACGTGTGTGTATATATATTTTTATTTTCATTTATTTAAAAGACACATACACTAAGAGCGACATGTATAAACAGGACTGCGTCAGTTTTCTGGCATAATTTGAGCCAAAAAACTGTTGCAGGCCTGTCTGATGTATGATTAGTCGTTCACCAAAACTTGGGATGGTCTGCACTAAACACAAAACTTTTGAATGTGTCAAAGTTTGGAGCAAAACTCTCAGCCAGAACTGCCATAGATTTGTATGGCAAAGTTTGGCGCATAGCACTTTTATTCATACTGTCATACTCTACACTCTTCTTTATCGATTTAGAACTGGTGTGTCGGCGCCAAGTTTCATACATGTCACCTGTTATGGATATTAAAATTCTTCTATAAATTCTGTAGTCCTTACATGGGTGATCAAAGTTTGCAATTTTAAATAAGCATGCAAACTGACAGTTCTCCATCTTGTTGGCAATTCTTTCTTTCTGTCTCAACTGAAACTCATATCTTCTGCTCACAGCAAACCAAACTTCCCTCTCCCTACACTTTAGGCCACATGTATGAAAACTGTTTAGGTCTAAAACTCACTTTTTTGCCCATTGGTTACTATGGGCAAAAACGTGAGTTTTAGACCTAAACAGTTTTCATACATGTGGCCTTTTGTTTTCCTCTCTTACAAACCATTCCCGTGTACCAGTCCCTTTGGCTTATGTTTCCCGACCACGAACCTTTGCCGCCTGCCCTGACCTCTCAGCCCGTCTCCGACTACGACTTTGCCTGTCGATTTGGTCCTATGTTGCACCTCGGCTACCACTGCAAGCAAGTCATATCAGGGGTAGCGAACTGGTGGAATCCCACCGCAGCAAGTCCATCCCGCGTTGCAGCGGGCTCTGTTGAAAACCAGGACCCACTTAGACTCCACTCCCTGGTACGGCTGTTACCATCGCTTGTGGCGGCCCAGCGGATCCACTACCTAGGTCCGTTACAATAACATCTATGCCATGCACAGTAGACAGTTATAATAATAAAAACTTTTAGAATAATTAAGGGCGTATTCTAACAAATTAAACCAATCTTAATGGGATTATTAACAAGGGAGTTAGTGTTATAATAATGAATAATAATAAAGGGGAGTTGATTGAATATTTTGTCCATATAAGATATACTGTTTATTTGCATACAATACACTTTCAAATAGATTATAAAAACTTATGCACAACTTTCATTGAACACAGTTGAAAAGTTGCATTGATGTCTTGTGAATGTCTCTCATTCATTTCATTTGATTTCATTTGGAAGCCGGCCCAACAAGGGCTAAGTCATAGGCTTAGGTCTGCGATAACACACCATATGTACAGTACACTATGGGCGACATGTATAAACAGGGCTGCGCCAGTTTTCTGGTGTACTTTGAGCCAAAAAGAATGTATGAACAGGTGCACTCCAAACTTTGGCGCGATATGTGCCTTTGCAATGCACCAAAGACACTTTTTAATGCGCCAAAGATTTGGGGCATTCTTGGGGCGTCAGATCACATTCATAGAAGTAGACACATTTATGATTCTTTAATGCCAAACCTAGGAGCAGAACAGTTAGAACAGCCAGACCAGTGTAAAGGTGGTGCCTGAGCCAGACTTGTGGTATTGGCTCTACACTGTCCTGTATGTATGACCTGCAAAGAACAGACCAGGGTTAAAGGTGGTGCCTGAGCCAGACTTGTGGTATTGGCTCTACACTGCCTGTATGTATGACCTGCAGAAGAACAGACCAGGGTAAAGGTTTGGTGCCTGAGCCAGACTTGTGTATTGGCTCTACATCCCTGTATGTATGACCTGCAGAAGAACAGCCAGACCAGGGTAAAGGTGGTGCCTGAGCCAGACTTGTGGTATTGGCTCTACACTGCCCTGTATGTATGACCTGCAGAAGAACAGCCAGACCAGGGTAAAGGTGGTGCCTGAGCCAGACTTGTGTTATTGGCTCTACACTGCCCTGTATGTATGACCTGCAGAAGAACAGCCAGACCAGGGTAAAGGTGGAGCCTGAGCCAGACTTGTGGTATTGGCTCTACACTGCCCTGTATGTATGACCTGCAGAAGAACAGCCAGACCAGGGTAAAGGTGGTGCCTGAGCCAGACTTGTGGTAGTGGCTCTACACTGCCCTGTATGTATGACCTGCAGACGAACAACCTGACCAGGGTAAAGGTGGAGCCTGAGCCAGACTTGTGGTATTGGCTCTACACTGCCCTGTATGTATGACCTGCAGAAGAACAGCCCAACCAGGGTAAAGGTGGTGCCTGAGCCAGACTTGTGGTACTGGCTCTACACTGCCCTGTATGTATGACCCGCAGAAGAACAGTTTCATACAGTACATTCTGGCACATTCTATTTAGCTATTTAGAACTGGTCTGTCAGCGTCAGGATTCATACATGTCGCCCATACTGTCACGGTCTGCACTTTTGATCCTGGAAGCTGTTCAGTGTATGCATTCCCTAGGTGAACTATATGGTCCAGGCTCTCTTTTTCCTAGGTTTCCTGAGGTTTTGTTGTACTATGTTCGCTGAGCTGTGCTGCTTTACTGCTGCACTGCTTCTCTGGCCATTTCTGTTTTTGCTTCACCTTGGATTCTCTTTGGTTAGTCTGATCTATTATTTGTTTTTTGGCTTTCTGGACTCTCTGTTTTTCCCCCACGTTCCCAAGGAACGTTCCCCCACATTTCTTTTTGATTTTTATGTTGTTTTCCTTTTTGTGTTATTATACGTTGCTGTTTTTGTTGCAAAAAGGCCTTCATTAATGTGACATGTGCTTTCTAATAGTGTCATTCACCGTACCATAGAATATACAGGCAGTCCCCGACTTACGTCGTTCCGACATCTGTCCCCTAGTTACAATCGGGGACCGACACGACGCAAGCCAGAGACAGCCGACAGCGTTCGGGCCAGGGGCATCGCTAGGCTGTTTTATTCGGGGCTCGGGCTCCCGGGCTCCAGGCCGCTGCCGTGGGCCTGGAGCACCGACTGGCCCTGCCACCCTTCAGCTGCATGTGCGTCCTCTGGACACACATACAGCCGAGGGCTTCTGCGGAGCAGAGAGCGAGCGATCCCTGCCCCGCAGACAGTGTAGGACCGTCTCCGGGTCCGACACAGTGCAATGAGGACCCGCCGCGGCCCCGTGCTGCTCAGCTGGCAGCGGCGCGATGTAATGACCTCATCACTCCACTGCCTGTCCTTGGGCGCACAGCGCGTCACAGGCTGTGCGCCCGAGGAGCTGCCGGAGGAGCGTGGGCTGAAGAGGACAGAGCGCGCTCGCCGGGGGAGCTAAGGTGAGTATTAATGTTGTTATTTTTATAGCGTTTACCTGCCTCGGTGCACCTATGTACTGCCTGTGGCCCACTATACCTGCCTTGGTGCCCCTATATACTGCCTGTGGGCCCCTATATACTGCCTGTGGCCCACTATACCTGCCTCGGTGCCCCTATATACTGCCTGTGGCCCCCTATACCTGCCTTGGTGCCCCTATATACTGCCTGTGGCCCCTTATACCTGCCTCTGTGCCCCTATATATACTGCCTGTGGCTCTCCATACCTGCCTCAGTGCCCCTATATACTGCCTGTGGCCCCCTATACCTGCCTCGGTGCCCCTATATACTGCCTGTGGCCCCCTATACCTGCCTCGGTGCCCCTATATACTGCCTGTGGCCCCCTATACCTGCCTCGGTGCCCCTATATACTGCCTGTGGCCCCCCAAAAACCTGCCCTGGCCCCTTATACTGGGGCCCTCTTCCTCCATCCCCCTATATACTGCCTGTGGTCCCCTATACCTGCCTCGGTGCCCCTATATACTGCCTGTGTGCACCTATACCTGCCTCCGTGCCCCTATATACGGCCTGTGGAGCCATATACCTGCCTCTGTGCCCCTATATACTGCCTGTGGCCCCCTATACCTGCCTCGGTGCCCCTATATACTGCCTGTGGCCCCATATACCTGCCTCAGTGCCCCTATATCCTGCCTGTGGCCCCCCTATACCTGCCTCGGTGCCCCCTATATACTGCCTGGGGCCCCCTAACCTCCCTCAGTGCCCTAACCTGCCTGGGTGCCCTATTCGCCTTGGCCCCAAAATTACCGCCTGTGGCCCATTACTGCTTGTGGCCCCATAGACTGCCTGTAGCCCCATAGACTGCCTGTGGCCTCATATACCTGCCTGTGGCCCCATATAACTGCCTGTGGCCCCATATAAGTGCTTGTGGCCCCATATACTGCCTGTGGCCCCATATACCTGCCTGTGACCCCTATGTACCTGCCTGTAGCCCCTATATACCTGCCTGTGGCCCCCTATACCTGCCTGTGACCCCATATACCTGCCTGTGGCCCGATATACTGCCTGTGGCCCCCTATACCTGCCTGTGGCCCCCTATACCTGCCTGTGGCCCTATATACCTGCCTGTGCCTCTATATTCCTGTCTGAGCCCTTATATACCTGCCTCAGTGCCACTATATACCTGCCTCAGTGCCCCTATATCTATATACCTGCTTGAGAGTGACCCTATATTTATATACCTGCCTGAGAGTGACCCTATACCTGCCTTATAGTGACCCTATATCTATATACCTGCTTGACATCGACCCTATATATATATATACCTGCCTAAGTGACCCTATATCTATATACCTGCCTAAGTGACCCTATATTTATATACTTGCCTAATTGAGGGGACCTATACACCTACCTAACTGAGGGGACTTCTATACCTATAATTAAGGAGTTGCTGGAAATGTGAGGATTCTAAGATATTTGTGTCCAAATCCTCAGGGACGAGTATTGGCTGGGAGAAATCAGCATGAAGGTGTGAACCGGATGGAGAAAAAAAAGGGAAAGTGAACGACGCTGATCAGAAATGATGTCTCCCGTGAGTGACTAAATGTAACTGCAGTGTAATCACTTATATGTCTGCAGAGCGTCTACATACAACTAGTATCTACCACTATATGGTCACTGTATGGCGGTGGTATATGTAATCAGAGCCTTTTGTACAGCTGACATCCCCATTGGGGTTTGCGTTCGGTTGGCAGGGTCCCGGCAGAATTATTTGGTCCTTTGCAGTAATAGTTTGGGGTCTTGGTTTTGTAGGAGTTTTTTAGTAACAATCATTTGTCCGGTATATTTGCTCCATGTATCGGTGGATGTTTTGGTGACTGTTTTGGGGTATTACACTGTCATACGGAGGTGAGGGGTTTTGAAAAAGTAAATTTGTCATTGGTGATTTCATTGTGCAGAGACTGCTGAGGGAGGTAATAGATTTTAGGGTACTCAATGTGGAATATGCTGAAAATTATTGACAGGAACAGAAGGTTTTTCTCTGTAAAAACACATTATGCCGCAGTTCACAATATGGCGTGAAAAATGTCGTGTGAACCCAGCCCTACTGAGCAAAACACACTGTCAGCGATCTTCGCAGCTGTATGTGACTCCTTGGAGCACGTACAGCTTACTCTCCGGTCCCCGTCAGCGTCTGGGCACTGCCATGGCCCGGGCACCGTCGGGGATCACTTCGGCTGTATGCGACTTCTCCCGGAGTGCATGCAGCGGAAGACTCTATTGCGAAGCAGAGAGCGAGAGCTTCCTGCTCCGTAATAGAACTCCGGAAGGTCACAAGCAGACATGCGGCCGTCCGGAGTCTCCGGCACAGGCAGCGTGCGATGTCATCACGCTGCCTGCGTGGCCTGATGACATCACGCCCCCTATGCCAGAAGACCAGGAGTCGGAGATAAGCCTCGGAGCAGCGGAGGAGAAAGGTGAGTATTTGTATTTTTTTTTCTTATAAGCCCTATCTATACCTGCCTATGAGGGGACCTATACCTGCTAAGGGGGATCTATACCTGCCTACGAGGGGACATATACCTGCTATGGGGGACATATACCTGCCGATGAGGGGACATACCTGCCTATACCTGCTATGGGGGACATATACCTGCCTATGGGGGACATACCTGCCTATACCTGCTATAGAGGACATATACCTGCCTATGAGGGGACATATACCTGCCTATGGGGGACATACCTGCCTATACCTGCTATAGAGGACATATACCTGCCTATGAGGGGGACATATACCTGCCTAAACCTGCTATGGGGGACCTATACCTGTATATACCTGCTGTGGCGGACATATACCTGCGTATGAGGGAAAATATACCTGCTTATATCTGCTATTGGGACATATACCTGCCTATAATTACATACCATACACACCATACATATACACCATACATGTACTAAATACATTGGTTTCGACTTACATACAAATTCAACTTAAGAACGAACCTACAGTCCCTAACCCGTATGTAACCCGGGGGACTGCCTGTACTGGAAAAACCACAAAAAAATTCTAAGTGGGGTGAAAAAAAAAACGTACTTGTGCCATGTTTATGGGTGGGTTTTTTGACGGCATTCACTCCTCAGTATAAATGATGTGTTATCTATATACTGCAGGTCGGTATGATATCAGTAATACCAAACACAGTATGTAGGGTTGTCATGTTTTAGTACTGTTAAAAAATTCTAACTTTCTCTATTTTTTAAATTGTGAAATTATCTGCGACAAATAACTTTTTTGTTCTTCCACCTATGGACCTGAATGAGGGGGCATTGTTGCAGGGTGAAGTGTACTTATATTTTAGCAGAGAAGTGAGTTTTTGATCACTTTTTATGGGACGTGAAATGGCCCAAAAAATGCAATTTTGGCTTTTAGAATTGTATTTCTTCTATGGTGTTCAGTATGGGATAAATAATGTTATATATTAATAGATCGAATGTTTACGAACACGGCAGCACCAATTATGCGTAACTTTTTTTATTATCTTTTTATTTGTAAAATGGCAAAAGGGGTGATTTGAACATATATATATATATATATATATATATATATATATATATATAATATATAATATATATATATATATATATAATATATAATATATATATAATTTATTTATTTATTTATATTTAGAAGTTATTCCCTGTTCCTATCATTGCATCATGTTTCGGTCATACGTCACCTTGAAAGAAGTATTATACACTTTATGGCCTGGACATGGCTTATACTGATGTGATTGGGTCCTAGCTTTTCTACAGGTTCACAAATAGTCTATGTACACAATAAATCAGTTTATAGATAATGATTTACAAATAATTCAATTTTATTAGATAAGGACAATACACTGAGTTTCATACAGTGCCAAGCAAAAGGGTAACAGTGTTTTTAACTTTCAGACCCAATATCTCACCATCCACTACAGCTGTGAACGTGAGACTCCCATCATTTTATAGACAATCATCTTGGCGCTCATACATAAATTTGACTTGCAAGTATTTAGCATCTGCTTAGTTATGCAGATTCTTGTCATGTAACTGCATTGTTACTGTTTTGCTCCTTAAAATCTGAAGTTCAAGTTTTATTATTTTGTTAGTATTTGGTAAATCCCCCTTTGGCTTTCATCACTGTCTGAATCCTTTTGGGCTCTGGATCAGATTCAAGCATGTCTCAACGAAAATGTGATCCCAGGTCTCTTCTACATGTGGTGTTCGCTGGTCGACTCAGGAAGGAATACAGCTTTTTCTTAAACTCTACCCACAAGTGTTTGATTGGATTGAGGTCTAGGGATTGTGAAGGCCAATACAGCAACTCTTCTTCATTATCATTGAATCATTCCTTCTCCAACCTTGACTTTTGCTTCAGGTCATTGGAAGGAGCTGGAAGTCGTCCTTTTCTTATCCATAGTACTCAAGTGTATGTAGTAACTCATCTTATAGGATACTCACATAGAGCTCAGCATTGAGATCAACGTCAACATTGAGGTCAATAGCCTTTGGCTGTGAAACATCCCCATATCATCAGGCTTCCTGCACCGAACTTGATAGTGCCTTCAATTTCTCGATCCATTAGCTTCCTTTTCCCTCGACTATTCCAAGCCCAGTTGCCCCCATCAGAGCCCGGTCTATTGATTTCCTTCTTAATGCTTTAGATTACACGTTTCCAAACTTCTACTGTCCACTTTTTTTGTAAACTCTTTGCCGATGCTTCTTATGACAAGATTGAAGTCATGGTTTCTTCACCTTTTTTCGGGCCATCATTCCAGACCTGCGTAATATGTGCTGAATAGGGATGAGCGATATTATCAGCAAAAGTTGAAATCGGCACGGTTTTTAGGCTCATCGGATATTTCCAATCACGCGATAGGAAACGCTGAAAGTGGTGCGATAGTAATAGATTATCTGTAAGATTGTCACCTAAACTGTCATTTTGGCGGCCAGCCAATCCGCTCCAAGGATAGAGGGGGGTGAGGAGGATGTACGATGTCATGACTGTGCGGTGTATGGATCTCATTGGCTGCAAAAATCACGTGACCTCGTTTTATCTATGCAACTGCATTTCCTGTTCAGCTCATTCTCTGTCTATGCCACTTCACAGCAGGACGTGTCTGCGTTTAAACCAATAGCTGTTCTAACAGCTCTGAGAGAGAATCTATTCTAATACAAGAAACCATCCACCTATGTTCAGCTTAGAATAGACTTAGATTAGAGAATTTCACTTCTTATTTAATTAGAGAAAGTTATAAGGATATCTACTGATGTGTGTAGCCGCGGGGCTGCGAGGGAAGTGGGGGTCGGCAGCAGGAGAGGCTTTTAAAAGGAAGGGAGATCTTGTGCAGCTCAGTGTGTTCTGGGATCTTGAATCGACAAGGCGTTGTTTTTTACCACTTTTTTGGCCAGCAGGTGACATTTTTGGTCAGCAGGTGACATTTTTCCTGCTTTTTCAGTTCTATTGCAATCACTGCATATCAGTGTTCCCAAAAACAGGCATAACTTATCCCTATAACTTTTAAATGTAACGGGTTGCGCCGCGGTCCGTGGTTCGGACCGCGGTCGCACCCGCGTTCCCCGCGGCGGGTTCCCGGCGGGGACGGGGGGCCCCGCGGACCGCACTGCCGGTCGTGGCGCCACCCGTCCCATCCACTCACCTGGCCTCGCTCCCGTCCGGTCCTCGTCCCCTGCCGGCCGGAATGCGCGTGCGCGCCCCCTAGCGCGTGCGCGCGTTCACGTACATTTAAAGGGACAGTGCGCCGGTAATTGCCGGGCGCTGTCCCTATATAAGTTTTGCACCCACGTCACTTCCCTGCTGGATCTATGTTGCCTCGTGCCTTAGCTAAAGCGTTCCCTAAGTGTGTTCTCGCCCTACCGTGTACCAGACCTCTTGCTACGTTTTCCCGACTCCGAACCTCTGCCGCCTGCCCTGACCTTCCTGCCTGTCCACGACCACGAACCATTGCCGCCTGCCCTGACCTTCTGCCTGCCCACGACTACGATTCCCGGACTACGCTTCTGTACCTCGCTGCACCTCGGCCGCCACCGCAAGCAAGTCACGTCAGGGGGGACGACCTGGAAGCCACACGCCGCAGCGAGTCCTATCCCGCTTGCGCAGGCTCTGTGAAGACCGGGGCTACATAGATTCCGTTGCCCTTGCGTGGCTTCACTATCATCGCATGCGGTGGTCCGGCGGATCCACTACCCATCCCTACTATAATCCAGCCATGTGAATCCCGCCAAGGTGTCCCAGCCAATCATCGCGATCTTACGCTTTGATGCCCCAGCAGCGCAGCAAATCAGCACAACAGGCACACAGTTGGGCCAGCTCTTCGTCCCAAGATTCGAATAGCTCCTCGCATCCCAGCAACAGCCTCCACCTGTTGCCCCGTCGTGACTCCGTCACCGTCAGCCTGTTCCATTGGCTACCGATAGGACCCAAGCTTTTTCTCCCCTTACCCATCAGCTTTGGGCTGGGATCCCAAGTCAGCGAGGGGTTCATTACCCAGTGCTCTACTGCACATAGACCTCCTCCGAAGAAACGGATCAGCCATCAGTTCTAAGGTGGCCTTCGTGGTGAGCCTATACTATACAGGGAAGGCCCTGATGGGCAACTCTCTCCTGGGAACATGAACGAAGCCCCTGTGACTGCGGAATCTACATACCTTTCCTCCAGGAAATTCCTCCGCACCGAACTTCGAGGGAGCCGGCACGTGCTTCCTCTGCTGTAACCGCCCTCTTGAACCTTCTCAAGCGACTCCTCGTGGGTGACTATGCGGTAACAGTACGTACACTGGCTTCGGAGCTCATTGGAATGATGCCGCCCTCTGTGCCACTTTCAAAAAGGGACTGTCCAGCCGGGTTAAAGACGCTATTGGCAGCAAGAGACCTCTTTGGTCCTCCCTGAGTGAACTAATTCATCTAGCAACCCGTATTGAAGATAAGAATTGCAGAGAGTCAGGATAGCTGCGTCAGGAAAGGATAACTGCACGCCCCCGTCGGCGGTTTCATCTGGCCCCGGTTAGTCAGCATCCACCATAACAGTCACCTCAAGCACTGAGGGTAGAACCCAAGCAAGTGGACCGGGCCCAGTTAACGTGAGCAGAGCGAACCGACGCCGAACCGAGAAGCTATGTCTCTACCTGCGCCAGCCCGACCATTTCCGCAGAAGCTGTCCGCTACGCCCCAGCGTCCGGGAAACGCTCACACCTAGGAGCCGGAAGGAGAGGCGGTCCTAGTGCAGTTCCTCCTCTCCACGTTTGAATGATGCCAGTGGAGGTGACATCTGATGCTGGTTTCTTCGTTCCGGAGTTCTTTCCTTCCTTAGAGATATTGGGTCTGCAGGTGAACTTCAATCCTTGCCTCAATTGAAACCGGTTTTCCGCATACCTGTAGTCCGGCTGTAGAGAAGCCTCTGCTTATATCTCGGCAGTGGGGAGCTCCGCCTGACCCCATCCAGTACATAACCCGGCCGTGACCACTCCGTTTGGGGCTCTGCATAAGGAGAAAGATCAACGTCACGTTCTGTCCCGTGCTTCCTCTGCGATCCTCTTGGGGCTTCCCTGGCAGGAACGTCACGCCCCTACGGTCACAATTGAATGACAGGGCAAAGGGTTCCTGCTTTGGGGACAGAAATTCCAGAACTGTTGCTTGGAGGTGCCACCCGCGGTGCCTACCACTTCTCCGCCTCCGCTCGTCTCAGCCGTGCCAGCCTGCCGGCCGAGTACCAGGACTTTGGGTGATGTATTCTCCGAGAAAGAGTCTGAATCGCTGCCACCACATCGGCCTTAGACTGTCCTATTGAAACCTCCTGCCAAGGAGACCATGTCCACCCCTGGGGAGGGTCAACCCGCGTCCGTGCCAGAGACCTCAGGCCATGTCAGCCTACATTCGGGAGAATCTGCAGAAAGGATTCATTTCGTAAGTCAACCTCCCCCCAGACCGTAGCGGTTTTTCTTCGTGCAGAAGAAGGATGGTTCCCTCCGTCCGTGGTAAATAGACTACAGGGAGGTCTAAATAAGATAACGTAAAAAACAGCTACCCTCTCCCACAGATCTCATAGCTTTTTGACCGTCTCAAGGGGGCTAAAGTGTTTTTCCAAGTTGGATATGCGAGGAAGCTATAACCTCATCCGAATTCGGGAGGGGGAGAGTGAGAAACGGCGATTTCATACCCGAGATGGACATTTAGAGTATCTCGTGATGCCTTTGGGCTCTTTAACGCTCCAGCGGTGTTTCAATAACTCGTCAATGATGTCTTCCCGGGATCTCTTTGTACCCTGTGTCATAGTGTACCAGAGACATCCTGATTCTCTCCACTGATCTTCGGACACACCGTGCTCAAGTACCCAGGTTCTGCAATTTCGCGCAGCAATCCCCCCCCCCCACCCCCAAATTGTTACGCCAAGCTGGATAACTGCTTATTCCATCGGACCCAGCCTACCTTTCCTCGTCTACATAGTCTCAGGCAGTAAGGCCAAAGATGGACCCAGCAAAACTCCTCCGCGGTCCCTGCATTTGGCCCCGTCCTGTCGGTCTTCGTGCAATACATCGCTCCTGGCATCGCGAACTATTACCGACAATTTATTCCCACTTTCTCCACTTGGTGGCTCCTATCGTGGCCCATACTAGGAAGAATGCGAACCGAGAGGCTGCCTGCGAAGGCGCGAAGGCGTTTGTGGACTAAAGACAGCCTCTCCACAGCTCCTGTCTTGTCAGCCCTGATTCCGAGAGGCGTTCTCCTTTGAGGTGAAGCCTCTTCCGTGGGGGCAGGGCGGTCTCACGCAGAGAAGCTCCAAAGGCAAGTTTCCTCACATGTGGGTTCTTCTCAAGACCTTTAGCCGGCTGAGCGAAACTATGCATTGGGGACCGGGATATCTTGGCCATCAATTTTGGCCCTAGAGTGATTGGCGACATCTGCTGAGGGGCTCGTCATCCAATCACATCTTTACGGACCACAAAAATTTGTTGTATCTTCAGACGGCCCAACTCTAAACCCTCGCAAGCCCAGTGGTCTCTTTTTTTCTCACGGTTTGACCTTTCCATATACATTCCGGCCTGCTGAAAGAACGTCAAGGCGGAGCCCTCTCTCGTTCTCGTACGTGGTCGTGAAGAACCCGTGTCACACCATAATCATCTCTCCCCGAACGGTTGTTCACGTGCTCCCGCATGTCTCAAAAACAACCCTACGTGCAGACGTACGTGCCGTCGGCGCTCAGGAGGAAGATCCTGATTGGCAAAGCTTCCTTGGTGGCTGTCATCCGGAGCTCGAAGTCTTATGCATTGATCTCGCGGCACTACTGGTGTCCGACTCTAACACAGGATGTCAAGGACCTACACCCTCGCCTGTGTCACTGTGTTCATCAGAACAAGTTCCCACGCTACAGACCCGCTGGCCTCTGCATCCACTGCCTGTGCCTGAAATCCCATGGACTCACCATAGCTATGGACCTACGATCACGGATCTACCAGTCTCCTCTGGGAATTCGTCCATCTGGGGTGACAGACCGGTTCTCAAGATGGCCCACTTTGTGCCACTCCCTGGCCTGCCATCTGCCCACACTTGCTAGTCCATTTCTTCTGGCAATGTCTTCGCTTCAAGGACTGCCCTCACACAATGTCTCCGACTGCGGTGATTATCAATTGTTTCCCGTTTTTGGCGTGTGTTGTGCTCCCATACTGCAAGTCAAGTTGGACTTCTCACGGCTCTATCAGCACCCTCAGCCAATGGCATGTGGAAGGTGAACCAGTTCTGGAGAATACCTGCGTCACTTTTGTGTCCGACGTCATGACAACTGTGACCGAGCTGCTCCCGAGGTCATTAAATTGCATATAACCAACGGAACCGGTAGATGCCGGCGTCTCACCCGTTCATTGTAGTCTATGGCCGCCACCCGCACACCCCCCCCCCCTTCCCCTAGCCTCCTAACACGTATGTAGGCCGGCGGTCCAACGACCAGGATTCGGGATGACAAGGCCATCTGCAGGAGACGCGACATTCTCTACTTCGTAGCCTCCGCCCGTATGAAGTCTCAGGCGGACAAAGGAGAAGACCTGCCCCGACGTTTCTTCCTGGGGAACAAGTTTGCTCTCTTCAAGATATGTGCGCCTGTAAGGTCGCTAGTCTTAAATTTGGCCCTCGCTTCCCCGGACCCTTCAAGTTCTTCGGCAGTTGAAACCATGTGACATACAAGCTCTGTTTGCCTCCGTCTCCCTTCCTCTCCGGTCCCACAACGCATTTCCAAATGTGTTCCCTCCTTAAGCCCTCTGGTGCAGAACCGGTACTCTCGGAAGAAGTAGCACGCCTTCCCAGTAGCCGAATCCACTGACATCTTCGAGGTAAAGGACATTTAGATATGAAAAACGGTCAAGTGAGACGTTTTTCTTCCTCTGGAATGAGGTGCCTTCGGACCTGAGGAGAATCCTGGGAGCCAAGAAACCAATACCTGAATCGGGACTCATCCTCAGATTTCTGCAGCCAAAAAAGTTGGGGAGGCCTAAGGGGGTGTACAGTAACGGTACCCGGCGGGGATGGGGGCCACGCGGACCGCACTGCCGGTCGTCAGGCCGCCCTCCGTCCCATCCACTCACCTGCTCGCTCCCAGACCGGACCTAGGTCCGGCGCTCGTTCACCGTAAATTAAAGGCACGTGCACCGGGTAAATTGGTAATTGCCCGGGCGCTGTCCATATATAAGTTTTTGCACCCACGTCACTTCCTGCTGATCTAGGTTGCCTCGTGCTTAGCTAAAGCGTTTTCCCTAAGTGTGTTCTCGCCCTACCGTGTACCAGACCTCTTGCTAACGTTTTTCCGACTTCCGAAACTCTGCCACCTGCCTTATTCTTCTGCCTGTCCACTACACGACGACCATGCCGCCTGCCCTGAACCTTCGCTGCCCACGACTACGAATCCTGGACTACGCTTCTGTACCTCGCAGCACCTTCGGCTGCCACCCGCAAGCAAGTTCACGTCAGGGGGGACGACCCTGTAGCCTCACGCCGCAGTTCCAAGTTCCACATCCCGCTTTGCTGCGGGCACTGGTAAGACCCGGGGGCTACTCAGATTCCGGTTCCTTGCGTGGCATAATATCACGCTTGCGTTGGTCCGTCGATCCCACTACCCAGCCGCTACATTAAATAGTTTTATTGAAGTCAGTGCGACTGTTTGCCGCAAAGAGCTCAGTTTGAACGCATATTGTGTTATACATATATGTTAGTAAATTATCCTGTAGTCATGGTGCGAAGGCTCCATATTAATCCATATAGCAATTTAAAATACTCCTTATTGCAGTCCGAGCATCACCGGATTGACGCAAAGATACAGTTGTTCGCAAATTGAGTTCTACATATTTCTAGTAAATTACGCTTGTAGTCAGTGGTGCGAAGGCCGCCATATTTCATAGATGTCGCCCTATATTTTCAGGACTTATCTAAGGTTGGTTTATGTACAAGAACCAGATCTACCTTGGTTCTACTAAACTGAACTTAAAAAACCATATAAACACGTGATAAAGTTCAGTTCAGTAGAAACACAGGAGGTGCTGGTGCTGTGGTCATAATATAGTCCCTAAAATACTTCACACTCAGCAGTTCATGGTACTGTGTTTTGATTTGCAACAAATTTCCTAAGTTACAAAATAGAAATGTTTTAATGATGACCTGTAATAATAATCAACTGGCAATTTCTGATCTCTCATCTACAGAAAGCAGTATATGACCCACCAAGCTTCCCCAGTTCAGTAAATGGAAGCAAAAATAGTAAAAAGCCTCATTAGAAACCATCTGGTTCTTTGCTACAGTTGAAGACATTTCGCTTGGTGCCACTAATTTTTATTTGGATCCTCTTTAAGTGTTTAGCACCAAAAACTTCTACACCGTAATTTTCTACATTTCAATGTGTTCTTAGGAATATTTCAAAACAATGGCTTTGAGCAGCCATATTTGTCAACGGCAAACCAATGTGCAGTCTACATTCAAAAACATTTTCCTACCTAAAAAAAAATCTTAGGGCGACATGTCAGAAAAGAGGTGCTTCCATGCTAGTTTAAGGTGCATTAAATGAGTGTATAGTGCGCCTGAATAAATAAACCTGTCAAAAGAACTGCGTGAGGTATTCCTTGTATAGCAAAAAAAAAATATTTATTGCATCTCATTTAGGTCACACCAAAAAAAATCCGCATAGCAATCATTGCTAACGTATTTTGAAATGCGCCTAACTTATTTAGCGCACTCAAAAGAGTCATGTCTGGCAATAAAATCGCTCCAAGTTTTGTGTACGCACAGTTCATGTTATATAAGAATCAACATCAACTTGTTTTGGTCAAAAACACCCCAAAAAAATGGGTGCAGACCCTAATGGGAACACTGTCGCCCTATGTGTTCACAATTTTAAATGATATTAAATATGTAAATATCTGTAGAGTTTTTAATAATTTATTATGTGCTTTTTGCATGAACTACTGGCCTTGTAAGGCCAGTTCCCACGGCATAAAAACTAAAAAAAAAAAATGGGCCGTATTTCGGCGTGCTCCGTATTACGCTGCCGGAGTGCGCAAATTACATTAAGGCTGGAATACGTCCCAGTCATTACGGTAATCCCACAGTCTCATAGAGAACTATGGATTAACGTCTCTCTCCTCTTTTCGGCGAATCCGCCAGGCGGGGAGATAAGTGACATATGAATTACCAGCGGCGCGTACGCCCTCACCCGCTCCCGCCCCCGTCCACACAGCGTAATTGCGGGGCGTAATTACATCCCGCAGGTAAGCCGTGTGAACATAGCCTAACAATACTACACATGGAGAAGATTCGCTTTGTGGCCTCCCTATTGCAGGCTATTTAGCACTAAAGGAGTATGCAACGGGCTTACTGAGTGGGTAATGCCGCTACCAATCTAACCATTTAGAATCTGCAGTAAACACAATTACAGTGTCTAAATGAGAAGATAATGGGACCACAGTCAATTGCGGTCCTTGATCACCCCCCCCTCCAGACATGATCACTGGCTACTGTTTGGTTGACAAATTGGCCAAGGGCCTATGAAGGCCTCCATGGCTGCCACTTTTTTTTACTCTTATTACACCCTGCTAATGTTATCATTATGTACTGTATTGTATTAGTGCTGCAGTATATAGCACAATGCTTAAGTCCCCCAAGGAGACAAAAAATGACTGTACAAAAAATGTAGGGCGACATGTATGAATGCGTCTGCGGCATTTTTTTGGCGTTTTCCTATTCTATAGGTATATGAACAGTCGTACGCCCAAAATTGGCGCAATCTACACTAAACATGACACTTTTGAATGTGCCAAGAATGCACCAGTTTGGTGTGAAACTGCCATACAATGTTTGGCGCATAACACTTTCATTCATACTGTTGTATTATACATTCCTCTATATTTATTTAGAACTGGTGTGGAAGCGCCAAGTTACATAAATGTCGCTTGTCATTTTAAAAAAAATCTTAAAAGTTTTCCCCTAAAAGTCTGATCTAATACAATATCATGCTATTTAATCCAGGTCATCTTGCCTTCCAGAAAAAAATTAAATAAAAGTGTTCAAAAAGCCCCATACACTCCAAATTGCAGGATCTCGTAAAAAAAAGGAACCATCACACAGCTCTACAGGAGGAAAAATAAAAGTTACTGGTCTCAGAAAATGGCAATGCGAAGAATGTTTTATCCAAAGTTTTTTTTTATTTTTAAAATTAGTAAAACATAACAAAAATATATCTGTTTGTTAATGCCAGAATAATACCAACCCACAGAATAAAGATAACTTATCATTGATTTCACTCAATGAACTCCATAGAAACCCCTCTCCTCCCCCCTCCAAAAAAATTGCGCAATTTTATTTATTTTTTCCATTATTGGACATGAAGTGTCATCTTTACATTTTGTACCTGCTAACCTATACATAGCAGCGCATATGAATGTCTGCTCATAATGTATTTATTAATTAAGGATAAAGTTTCTGGAGTAATCCATGTGCTGAACCACAACAAAAAAATGATGGCCTTTCCAATACATTGTATAGTGCATTAATTTGTACCACTGAAAACACAACTTGTGTCACAAAAAAATAAACCCTAATATGGTTTTATTGACAGAAAAATAAAAGAGTTATGACTTTTGGAAGGCAGGGAGGGAAAACAACGGAAAACTGAAAATGGGACGGACACTGAGGGGTTAAGTCAAATTATGATGAATATTATAATTATTATTTAATGAAAATACGTTGTCCAATATTTTTGTAAACATTTTATTCATTTACCACCACATGGATTGCTCCAGAAACTTTATCCTTATTTAATAATATACATTATAAGCAGACATTCATATCTGCTGCTATGTACAGGTTAGCAGGTACAAAATGTGAAGATGACGCTTCATGTCCAGTATAAATATCAAATTTACTTCTAAATATGCTCCATCTACATCATAAGTGATATCTAAAATGTGCCATCTCCTATTATACATATAGCAGAATATCTGAGACTTTATGGACATCTGTTCTAGAAATATTAAAATAACAGAGAAGATGCATCTAAGCCTTTGTAAAATAAATCCCCTCATTTAGGTCTATAATACATGCAAGCAGCCATCAGTATATAAGTTGTATGTGATAAGACATTTAAATCGAAGAGAAGAGGAGGCACAGGAAAAAAAAAAAAAAAAGCAATTCCTTTCCAACACTGAGAGGACAATTCGAAAAGAGAGTTAAAAAAGGAAGAAAGAATAAAGAGATATAAAATTAAAAGGTAAAAAGCAAGAAGGCAAATAAGAGAACGCTTTCAGCTTCCACATTATTAATGACTCTTCAAAAAATCTGCGAGTTTTCCAATCTTCTCTGAGAAGCGCATGAAGGAGCTCACAGATGAAACTGACCTTCAAAATGTTCTTTGGTCTTTAGTTAAGAAATTCGCTCGCCATTATGGCATCATTAGGGAAACAAGGATAAAATTACTCCATGGTTAATGACCTATAGTATCTCCCCACCAAAATTTGTTTCAGATCTAATAAAACTGTGCTTAACACACTCGGATGAGTTATGAGGACTGTTCTGCAGGGTATTAAAATGTGGAAAATAGATTTTCCGAAGCTGGGGGGACTGGACTTTTTGAATCAGATAGCAGAATGGAATTTTCTGGGCTATAAATTCTTCCATGTCTCAATTTCATCTCTCTCTCTCTCTCGCCTGCTCTTTCTTCCTTTTTTTTTTTTTTTTCCTCTCTATCTCCCTCTCTCTTTCTCTCTCCATCCTTCTGCAATGCTAAAGCCACAGAAGAACCTTTCACATTGACAAAACTTTACCGTCACATTTTTTGTTGAGGTCCGGTTAACCTAACAACTGCATTTCTCTTATTTTCTATTATTGTATCTGTTATAAATTATGACCCGTTGTTATTTTGCTTTTGCAGTGTTAAGTTGGCTTGTGACACAAGAAAGGAGAGATCAGTTCAACAATATAGTCGGGTCAGGCCGAAGGAATAGTCCGCTTTCCCTCTGAATGTCTTGGTAAACATCAACTTAATGACCCTAAGAGATTAATTTGAACCCTTGGGTTTCCAAAGTACACAGTACAGCAATGTTCCCCCACCTTGTCATGTTATCATACCCCTGCCTCATAATTTATTTCTTTGATACACCTGGACAGCAGAACTGTGATAATCAAACCTGGGATGATAAAGACAAGAGATATTTTAAAATAATTCCTTTTAGGAAAATGGACTCTCTTTCTACTATTTTTACTCAGTCTTGTTGTATGATACGTGTGTTCTGCGACAGCCTATGCCTATATAGCGATAGTTGAAAAAGTGGTAGTCCAGCACACGGAATAAAAATACAAATCTTTATTGTTCCATGTTTAAAATATAAAATCGTAGCAAAAAAGTTACATGGCTTTGACGCGTTTCGGGTCTATAGCATGTAGAGGACCCTTAATCATAGCCTATATAGCACTGGATTCTTGTCGGATTTTCAGCGGATTCAGAATTTTAAATCTGGCAGAAATCCAACTGTACCCAGCGCTGTGTATACTTCAATAGAAAATTTGTGGTGTAGTCTACACAGCAGGGGTATTGTACTGAAGCCATCATCCATCCAGCAGAGTATAGAAAATCTCCCACCGGATTATCGCCTGATCCCAATTCAATCCATGATCCAGGCAGCCTCCTGGCCTCCTAACCGAAATCTAACCATGGCTTTTGCGTAAAAAAATGGTGATACAGTGAATTTAAAATACGGATCATCGGATTTCCGGCGGTATTTTAACTTTCCTGTGGAGACATAGTCTTACATGTGCATTTACTATATTCTTAGTAAACAATACCATGGTAACATAATGCCCTATGACTGACACAAGAAGTCTCTTTTTTACAGTTTCATTAGAACATAGCAAAAATGAAAAGTCAGTCAACCTTCCATCACTGGTCTTCTACCCAATATACTGCCCTCTCATTTGAAAGGAAATTGACAAAATGTGGACACATCTGGATCAGTGGTTGTTCCTTCTACCTAAAATATTAAAGGACTTAAACCCCTACCAAATGGAGAATAAATTTCATGCTATGGGTTTCCATGTGAGTGCTTCTCAAGGGTGTACATAAAACATAGCCACACCTATGCTTATTAGTGTAAAAAGAAGAGAGGGGCTTACGTCAAATATCAAATGATTAATCCATATTAGTGCTGGAATTTGCTTACTAGGATAGAAGGACTTTCATTTCTTTCACCCATCATGCCTTATCTCTGATCTCAGACTGGACCCTTCACTGGCGTATGATATATTTACCCCTGTATTTGTCACACTTCAAGAGCACAGTTCAAATTGGCTTTGTTCCGCTTCTACATAAAATGATGGACCTGTCTAAGGTTCCTCCTCTCTTTCACAACATTACTAAGCAAAATAGTGAATCTAGGTCATGCCCTTTCTCCCCATTATTTTTTTCTTATAAACCCCTTTACTCAGAGTGGATCAGTATGAACCAGAACCAGCAGGGTCCTCCACCTTTGCTTTTGGTACAGGTTTGGTCCTATACTATATCATTTCGATAGAGTCTTCTGTGATGAGATCATAGGGCCACATGTATGAAAACTATTTAGGTCTAAAACTCAATTCTTTTCCATAGTAATCTATGGGCGAAAAAAGTGAGTTTTAGACCTTATCAGTTTTCATACATGTGGCCCATAATGTTTAAGTAGATGTATGTACGTATCATTGCTCTAGAAATACTGAGAACTTGTTGCCTTCCACAACCATAAACCATAAACTACAAGGGTAACTCCACATGAGATGGAATTGCTGCAAGTTTTACCTACAGATCTGTAGCGGATTATAGTGCCAGCCAAATGGATGAAATTTTACAAATTCTACCCATCTGCTGTGGACAATTTCTGCTGCAGATATGTGGTGGTAGTGGCGGTCACCATCTTCAATGTACTAGGGATGACATTTGTGGTTAATCTGCAGCAAACTCCATTTAACGCGTGCTGATTTTGCTGCGGATTTGCCACAAGACCTACCCTTACCCGGTTTTTAATTTCTCTCCCATTTTTAAAAGCATTTTCTCTTCAACTTAAAGCCTATAAATTGCAGTGGAAAGTCTTAGCGACTTTGAAATCTTTATAAGTCACAACACAGTAACCAATAAGCCATATATTACAATGTTATTTTGTTTGATCCAGTAGTCATTTTTTTTCTCTTTCCTTCACTATTTCTACTATCAGGTTATGTCAATGATGGCTTCAAGATTGCATTATGTATGTGAGGTAAGAAAACTAAGCTGCCATTATCTGAAACAGAAGCTAGAGATGCCAATGGTGCTTTTAGGTTAGTGAGGACCAGTTACTGCCGCTCAGAGAGGTGGCTCACGAGGTAATGGCATTTTGCTCTCTTTAAACTTTAATCTTTCCTATTAATGCTCTGCAACTGGAGAATGTATGAGAGTTAATGTTCCATGAACGTGTTCTCACTCGGCAGTCTCTGCGAGCTAATTACCTTCAGGTGCTAAATGGGGGAAATTGCAATCCATTTGGATGTGAAAAAATTTCGCCTTTCCAATCCCCAGTGAAACATTTTTTTCCTAAGTATTGCAGAAAAAAACACACTCTTTTTAATGTTTTTGTGTGTTTGTTTGTGTGTGTGCTTATTCTGAGTTCTTTAGTGAAACAACACAATAAACAGTCTGCTGGACGTGGAATTCATCAGTAGTAAAATGCATGTTCAGGATACGTTACTCAGTCCTGCAATATGTCTGCACAGCTACGACAGGTATATTATAACATAGCCGGTTATATTTAGAATTTGAGACCCTCATTTTGACGTCAAGTAACAATCATAAACGTGAAAACTACATTTTCTCTTCTTTCTAAATGGAACAGAAAAAGGATAAAAAAATACTTCCATGATACATATGATGCATATTCTTACTTGGTCACAATGATGAAAACAAAGCGACGAAAGCTCGGCCCTGCCTAAGTAGAGCCTATGTGTTGGCTATTTTTTAAAGGAACTGACCAATCAGGACAACCAATATCTGGATATCCTATGAAGTCATATGAGAGAAGGAGTAATAGATATCACACACTGCCAGAAATTACAATAGGTTTTAGTGGAAGGGACCGTATGGGTACCAGTGGCAATTTAAAGAAAGGGTGTCCATGGAAGAGGTAAAGGGAAAAATTATATTTTATTGAAGATATCAAAATTAAAGTCCTTAAAACAGGGGTTGTAAGAAAATTAGATGCATGACGGTCTGGCTAGCATGAGAAGTCCCAGTGTAAGAATAGGCATGGACCCATATATTTTATATAGCGCATTAGGAAAGTCGGTGGTCCACGCACCACTGACTGAGCTGTGAGACGTTGTAGTTAAGGTTCACTTGGGACAGGGTTTCTCATCAGAAGTAGGTATGTTCAGCATCAGGTTTTTCTTGGTATTCCTCCAGGGTAGGGATTTTAATATCATGGTCAACATGGGGTATAGCTCTCATTCTCCATTGATCACACATGCATAATAATTTTGATGGACAAAATGACAATAAGTGGAGACACAATGTTTGGGCCCAATCCTCGACCTCTGCCAAGTGTAAACCTGTCAAAAATACTGATTTGGTCTTGCCAGATATAGTAGGCATATGGATGTGATAGAAGAGTTCACTCCCCCACCCACCCCAAAGTTTAAGCCATAGTGAGCTCTTGCAGACCAGGACAGTTCCTATTAAACAATGACTGCTCGTCATTTGAAATAATTACAATGGAATACTATATTTTCCTTGTAGTGTAAGCTATATGGCAAATTTTTAGCTACCCTAATGTTCAACTGGCAATGTCAGCATTTTGTAGAGGTCTTAAAAGCTGTAATGAGACCTAAGAGTTTCTTTCTTTTCCATTCTTCAGAACATTAAAG
The DNA here is from genome assembly GCA_025379985.1 of Phyllomedusa bahiana. Taxonomy (NCBI): domain Eukaryota; kingdom Metazoa; phylum Chordata; class Amphibia; order Anura; family Hylidae; genus Phyllomedusa; species Phyllomedusa bahiana. The sequence continues at coordinate 13,906 of JAODAL010021031.1, read as the reverse complement.
GCATATTGCGTTGCGTATTGTGGCGATCCATACTTCAGGCGTATTGCAGTACAATTACGCTCTGAAATACGGACTGCACCAGCACCAGCAGAAATGGTTACCAAGACAGCAAGTACATCTGGGTTTACTTGATTTTATTCAAATAATTAGGGCATGTAAAATATACCCTTTTCGGTGTGGCTAAAATTTCAACTGTAGTTTACCCATTGGTGCTACTTATGGCAAAGTTTAATACTTTCAAATATTTAAAGTACAGTGAGACATACTTTTCAGTATGTCTCACTGTACTTTAAATGTTTGAAAGTATTAACTTTTGCCATAAGTAGCACCAATGGGTAAACTATAGCTCAATAACTTTTAGTGCCAAAGGTGTTCATGACAAAGCAGAAAAGCATGAGCTTGATGTAACATGGTCCATGCCAAATGATAGTTAACGTGGTCTGAGGTACTTTTCATTGGCTGCAAAAAGGTATCTTTTATGTGCTATAAAATATACATATAAAATAAAATATAATAATGATAATAAAATTGTATTATTATATTTTATGAGTACGATGAAAGAATACGATGTAGAAAACTTCCGATTCATACTTCACCATCTGAAAAACAAAATCAGGTTTAATGGATGTTGTCAATATACTTCCTGAGAGAATGCATACAACTAACTATAGGATGATCAGGGATTGGGTTTGAGCAGGACCTCTTCATTTCTTGGAATGTGAAATCTACCGTGACAGCAAAAAATAGTCCGTAAAATGGTGTGCTTCCAATTTTATCTGACAGGGTCCAAAAGTAGAAATTAGAGGTATTTCTATTAATTCTACTTGAGATTAGCCTTAAAGTTAAAAAAAACAAGATGTTTATTTACCTCTAGCTTTGTACCTAATTTATCATCCCATATAATAGCTATACTTGATAACAGAATTTTGACTAATCTGAATAAAACCTCTGTAAGAAAGCCAAGAAAGACATTAAAAAATTTAAAATGTTTAAACTGTACGTCATATACGTAATTCCAGTTGGATGTCTCTGTAAGGCTTTGATCACATCAAACAAATGGTATATGATTGGAATGACTGGAGTTTTCACTGGAAAATGCCATTGTACAACCATTGTATACATTGGCATATGTTAGCAATGTAGAAAAATAAAACAGTAAAAAAAAGGCACGTTGATGCAACCTACCCCAATGGAGACCAAAGGGACACTCTTTTGGGTTCCAAGCAGTGAATAAAGGGGCTTATGAATATGTTCAGCATATGTCCCAGGATCTTTTCCAGCTCATTGAATTTGTTCACTTACTGTAGAGTGATGTGAACAGTCCCTAAATCCAGTCCTGTCAACAGTGAGAAATCCACAGGATCCACAGTAGGGCAAACAGCATATAAAGACACTCTACTCTAGTTCTAATGGATGTCCACATGTTATACTTACATTCCAAGGTATAAAAAGGTTGTAGACACATTTCTATATTGACCTTTTATTAGCTATTAATTATTTTGCTCTTAATACCCAGGGTAAGATTGGCCCATCTGATTACTGTATGTTCTTCTAGTGGAAAGGTGTCCAAATCCTATTCACTGAGAGCTACATGAGTTTATGGTTGCCTCAGTGGGCTGTGGTACACCTTATGGTCAGACCAAGATATCCTTTAAAGATTCTTTAATGCTCTGCCCCTTCCACCTCTTTCGTTTCCTATCTTGGAGCGTAGCTAGGGTGTCAGGGTAGGGCTATCAAAGCTGTGCCACTGCCTGTGAGGTGCGGAACAAAGCAGTGCCTCTGGAGTTCTGAATCCAAGATGGCTTCCGCTACCTGTGCTGATGGTGCCACCTCTGAAAAGTGCTGGCTGTGTCCTCCAGAAAAAGTGAAGAGCCACTGGACTTTGTCCATCCACACTCTCTGGATCTAAGCTCTCATGGGCTATATGAACTGACATGGTGGGCCAGATTTGGCCCAGGGGCCCTTAGTTTGGCATATGTGTTCTAATGGCAATAATGACCCCAAATATTGAGCCGAATACGATCTGTCTAGAGTGCTTTGGAGCCAGTTACTTGTCAGTTGTTTTTTTTAATGGGCTGAGTAACAAATAACCTATTTGACTTTATTGCTCGCATAATCTAGACATTTTGATGCAATGATTTCCTCTGATTGACCCTAAAAAATCTACGGCATCCTTAACAATCACAGCTACCAAGTCCTATTACATGGACAGCTACAGTACCGTGTGAAGGGCTGCACAATAATCAGCCTGCTCTCATATCTCTGCACTCTCTGTTGTCTGCCAGAATGTAAGAAACCAATGGAAGATGTTGCTCAGGATTAATCTATAACTGTGCACTCCTGCAATGCAATGACAGACTGCTGTCCGTGGAAGAGAAGTGCCTGCCCTGCTGAGATTACTCCCATTATTTTCAAAGTCTCTTAGACAGTCCAGTTTAGTTAAGTTTGAGCTGAACACATGGATTCTTTGTCAGAATATAGGGAACCGTATGCTACTTGCTCATGTATTACACATATTTCCTGAGAGGAGCCAATAAACGATTCATGACATTGTCCAAATTCCAATGTCCAGAAATACAAATTCCAAAGTCCAATTCAATCCAGTAGAGGAATGGAAAATTCATATATTAGGGTTTATTTCCATCTGTTTACAAATTCTAAAACAATCCGCTAATCTCGGTGCTCACATCCAATGTAAATGCCACTGTCCAAAAAGGAAGCAATTGAAATTGAATTGAGTTACTATTCTGACAAAAATACCCTGGCTTTTTCAGATAGATTTAATTTGTAACTATGATGCTAGGTACTAATAAAGCATATCAAAGCAACTATTATTTACTCTGTTTGTTGTTGAATACTCCCATCCAAAATTTCTAAGTATGTAACAAGACCAAGGGAAATAGGAGCTTCCTGAGGTGCATTGATGCCTGAGGAGAGGTCATCGTGGGGTTAACAGGTGCAGTACCTGACAATAGAAGAATTCAGCTCCTTGTTTCATATTAATAATTTAACACTAATGTCAACAGGGAATGTAGAAGAAGCAGCTATGGCTCCCACTTAACCTTTAAAGTACCACAGTGTCGAGAAGGGTTACATTCACCAATGATTACAATATGTTCTACTCTATTCAAAGAATTTGGTTAGCGTCAAATTTTGATTTTTTTTTTTCTTTTTTAAAGAATACAAAAAAATTTAAAATATCATTGAAAGATCCAAAGTTGATATTGTATGTTCCATACTAATTTCTAACTGCCCCTTCAACAAAACATCAAATGTCGGTGCATGGTCTCAGTCCAGGTTTGTTTAGACCATGAATAATTTCGTAATAATCTTTGGACACCGTTACATATTAGGTAAATAGCCATCTAGAGTATATGGAGTTGATTAGACTTTCCCTCTTCAGCAGATATTATAGAAGAGAAGAATCACCATGTTAAGTAACTGCCAAATGGATTTGGCAAATAATATGCATGCAACTAACCAAACATATTCTTAGTGTGATTAAGTATGATCGCATGTAGGTAACTGGTTAACTGGGTGAATTATGGCCAATAGGCTTCTACTTTTTTCAGGAGGAATAACAAAGAGTTCTAAGAGAAAGGGGGCCAAGATCGATGTTTTATGAAGTATATAACTATTCACTAAAATAGATGGTTTAGAAGATATATTTTATGGTATGTCTATCATGTTATAATGTTGGTGACTGATCATCATTGATGGTGAATTTTCTATGAGTGTTGGCGGGGTTTGCATGGGTTATTTTGATGCATTGAATAAAATTTTGTGATGAAAACCTGACTATATCTTCTGCTTGAAAACTGTGGGTGTCTGTTATGCATTGGGTTTTATAGCACTTTTATGAATATTCTACTAAAGATATAAGGCGACATTTATGAACGGGGCAGTTCCAGTTATCTGGCATCAAAAAGCTGTAGTATCCCAGTTCTAAAGATGTATGACCAGTTGCATTCCAAACTTTGGCATGATACTGCAACACTTTTTAAAGCGCCAAAGGTTAGGGGCGTTCTGAGGGCATTGCATCACATTCATAGGATTAGACACATTTATGATTCTTTGACGCCAAACCTAGGCGCAGAACAGCCAGATCAGGGTAAAGGTGGTGCCTGAGCCAGACTTGTGGTATTGGCACTATACTGCCCTGTATGTATGACCTGCAGAAGAACAGCCAGACCAGGGTAAAGGTGGTGCCTGAGCCAGACTTGTCATATGGGCACTACACTGCACCTGTATGTATGACCTGCAGCAGACCAGCCAGACCAGGGTAAAGGTGGTGCCTGAGCCAGACTTGTGGTATTGGCTCTACACTGTCCTGTATGTATGACCTGCAGAAGAACAGCCAGACCTGGGTAAAGGTGGTGCCTGAGCCAGACTTGTCATATTGGCACTACACTGCACCTGTATGTATGACATGCAGAAGACTAGACAGACCAGGTTAAAGGTGGTGCTTGAGCCAGACTTGTCATATTGGCACTACAATGCCCCTGCATGTATGACCTGCAGAAGAACAGCCAAACAAGGGAAAGGTGGTGCCTGAGCCAGACTTGTGGTAATAGCTCTACACTGCCCTGTAGGTATGACCTGCAGAAGAACAGCCAGACCAGGGTAACGGTGGTGCCTGAGCCAGACTTGTGGTATTGGCTCTACACTGCCCTGTATGTATGACCTGCAGAAGAACAGCCAGACCTGGGTAAAGGTGGTGCCTGAGCCCGACTTGTCACATTGGCACTACACTGCACCTGTATGTATGACATGCAGAAGACCACCCAGACCAGGGTAAAGGTGGTGCCTGAGCCAGACTTGTGGTATTGGCTCTACACTGCCCTGTATGTATGAACCTGCAGAAGAACAGCCAGACCTGGGTAAAGGTGGTGCCTAAGCCAACTTGTGGTATTGGCTCTATACAGCGCCGGGATGTATGACCTGCAGAAGAACAGCAACCCGGGTAAAGGTGTGCCTGAGCCAGACTTTGGGGGTAATTGCTCTACACTGCCCGGTATGTATGACCTGCAGAAGAACAGCCAGACCAGGGTAAAGGTGGTGCCTGAGCCAGACTTGTGGTAATTTGCTCTACACTGCCCTGTATGAATGACCTGCAGAAGAACAACCAGACCAGGGTAAAGGTGGTGCCTGAGCCAGACTTGTGGTACTGGCTCTACACAACCCTGTATGTATGACCTGCAGAAGAACAGACCAGACCAGGGTAGGGGTGGTGCCTGAGCCAGACTTGTGGTAATATTGGAAAACTCGGTACACCTGCAGCCTCTAATTGTATGACCTGCAGAAGAACAGCCAGACCAGGGTAAAGGTGGTGCCTGAGTCAGACTTGTGGTATTGGCTCTACACTGCCCTGTATGTGTGACCTGCAGAAGAACAGACCAGGGTAAAGGTGGTGCCTGAGCCAGACTTGTGGTATTGGCTCTACACTGCCCTGTATGTGTGACCTGCAGAAGAACAGACCAGGGTAAAGGTGGTGCCTGAGCCAGACTTGTGGTATTGGCTCTACACTGCCCTGTATGTATGACCTGCAGAAGATCAGGTTCATACATTCTGGCGAATTCTACACTGCCTTAAAGCAATTTAGAACTGACCTGTCAGCGCCAACGTTCATACATGTCGCCTATAATGTTTCTATTTCTCTATATGTATAAGTTTTGATTTGTAGATTTTCAATTATAATATTAAAAATAGTTAGGACTTTCAAAATAGATATCGAAATCAACTAAGTTTACTTCTCCCTTCTAACAATGTACAGTGTGATTATTAAAACCTCTAAAGCAGTCCTTATTTTCTATAAATAGAGAACTTCTTAAGCACAAAACAATGTTTTAACCAATTAACGAAGTCCCTTCGTTAGAATCAATTCCCCATCCTATATATAATACCAATATTATATATAAGAGATGGGCGAATTGATTCTAATGAAGTGGACTTCGTTCAGAACCGAAGTTTTCCTGAAATTCTAAACGAAGTCGAAGTTTGGGGTGATTCGCGGGAACGAATAATGTTTTTAATTGATAAAATGGCTGCGAGCACATGGCGTTACATGCGGCAAAGAACTGTGGGAGGAAGAAAGGAACATCCTCAATGATATGTGCCAGAGACCAGCGGGATTCTGTGACGTCACCGCATTATATAAGTCGAGACACGACGCTGGCAGTTCACACTGCTCTCTCTGTGCCGTGTTGTAAGGCTGCTGGAGCTGCAGTAGCTGAGATCTCCCACAAAAGAAATTACTTTTATACAGCGATTTTTGGGGGGTGTCACAGCTTTTCTCAGAGACTACTTCTCTTACGTTCTAATTTTGATTTTGTGGGTTATTGGAATTGAAGTTCAGTGTGGGTCCAATTCAGCTGCTGCTGTCACCTCCACACCCTGTTATTGTGCCACTGTCTGACCTCATGCTGCTGCTGCTGTTGCTCCTGCTGTGACCTCCACACCCTGTTATTGTGCCACTGTCTGACCTCATGCTGTTGCTTCTGCCGTGACCTCCACACTCTGTCATTGTGCCACTCTGTGGCCCACTCCTGTTTTAGCCACCTCCAGAATGTCATTGTGCCACTGTCTGACCTCATGCTGCTGCTGTTGATGATGTCATCTCCACACTGTTTTCATTTTGCCACTTTGTGGGCTCCTGATGTTTTCTGCCACCTCCAGAATTTGTCATTGTGCCACTCTGTTCTCTACTCATGCTGCTGCCAAGTGACCGCTGTCTCACTGGAACACCCTGTGGTTTCCTAATTAGAGATGGGCGAATCGATTCTAACGAAGTGGAATTCGTTTAGAATTTCAGGAAAACTTCGATTCTAAATGAAGTCGAACGTTGGGGTCCATCGGGTGAATTACGTGTGCTTTTGATTGATAAAATGGCTGCGAGCACATGGCTTACATGGGGCAAAGAACTCTGGGAGGAAGAAGGGCATAGCCCCATGACATTTTCAGAGATGAAGCCAATCAAGCCCGGGGGCGGGAAATTCTGTGTCGTCCCCAAAAAACCCAATAAGTCCGGGCCCCACGCGGGGAGCCACACTCCTTTTCACTGAAACTGTTTTATTGAAGGTCCCTCCGGGGCAGCGGGCAAAAGATACCCTCTTACTAAAGAACTTTTTTTTTTAATACAGCGATTTTTGGGGCGTGTCACACTTTTTTCTCAGAGACTGTTTGGCCCTTAAACGTTCTAATTTTTATTTTTTTGGGTATTGGAACTGAAGTCCATTTGTTTTGTCCAGTGCAGCGCATATACTTTTTAAATTTCTATCGCTCAGTTTTTTTGACCCAAAATTGAATATCCAAGTGTTATCTAAAGCCGGGTTTCCTTTTTTATTCATTAAAGAAACGCGTTTTTTACAACCCCAAAAACCACTTAATTTTTTTGTTGCCATTTCTTTTTGGGCGAAATTTTTAAAACCAGGGTTAAATTTAAAAGCATTGTTCGCTTTTTTGGTCACTAAAAGAAACGTTCTTTTTCACCTCCAAAGAAAAAATTTTTGGCCTGAAACAAAATTTTCAAACCAAAGGTTAAATTACAATTTTTTCTGGTGTTGTTTACCGAAAATACACCCTTTTTTAAAACCGCAAACAAATTTGGAAATTTGTTGGAAAGAAATTTCTTTTGCAAAAAATTTAGACCCCAGGGTTTAAATTTAAAAGCTTGTTCTGCTTTGGGGTTAACTAAAAGAAACGTTTCTTTTTCCCTTCAAAAAAAAATTTTCCCGCCTGTGGGCTTAATTCATAACCGAAGGAAATTAAGCCTTTTTGGGTGCTTTTAAATTTTCAGAAAAATGCATGTTTTTAAACGACAAAAATTCAATTTTCCCCTGCCCATTTGGGGACCGCAATTTATAACCAAAGGGTTTCCCCAAACCTTTTTGGGTTGGGTTTTTTTGGGAGTCAAATAAAAGGTGTGAAATTTTATCATAACAGTTTATTTTCATCAAACAGTGTCTGTACTTTTTAAAACCAAACAGTATGTCAACAAGAGGTGGAAAGGGCCTTCACCTGCGAGTGGCATTTGCAAAAACCCTTCCGGGGAGCAGGCCCAGTGCACCCCAGAAAATGTACTTCGCAGCGGGGTTTCCCCCCACTCTGTGAGGCCACGACTGCCGGGGGATCTAGCGGCCGGGTTTTTGTTCACAACCCAATGGTTCTTGTTTGGGTTTACTAGGTCACCCCATTTCCCCCAATGACATCTGCCCAACCCCCAGCCAAGAGTCGGTGGGAACGTCAGACAAAACCCCTTTAAATTGGAAAAGGCCCGGGAGGGGGTCAGGGCCTAAACCCTTTTCCAAACCGCCTCTGCCCACCCTTTTTCCCCACCAAGACCCTACTATGGGGTTCCCTTTGGGCTCAGCCCCAAAAAAATACAGCGAGAAATGAACAATTTGAGGAGGGCATTCGCATTTACTTGGCAGCGAAGAAAGGGGTCCAATATCCCCCTGTTTCTTGCAGTAGGAGGGCAAAGTATAAAATTTGGGAGATGGCATGGGGGTCATGTTGTGAGGGGTTTCCGCTCTGCAAACCAAGAGGGGGTGATGAGGACAGCATGACGAAACACAAATCTAATAAATGTACCCCGACCGACTTGGGACCCGGGGTGAAGCAAGGTTTTTAATCATCGTCAGGAAAGGGGGCGTCAGCTTGCGCGCCGGGACGGGCAAGCCAGCAAGGGGGTTTTTGTGGGGGCCCCGTGGCCCAGCTGGGTAGCAAGCAGTGTTGAGGTGGGGAGCCAAGCGGCTACGGGGGTAGAAAACCCGTTTCCCGCCGGGTTTCCAAGAAAGTAGGGGCACAGGGCCCCAGCGAGGCGAAAGCGGCAGAAGCACCCCGGGCGGATTTTTGGCAGAAAAAATAGATACTCAGTGGTGTAAAAACCGAAAATGTGATATGTAGAATCTGGGGCAGAAATTAAACGGGGCCAGGGAGCAAACTTTGGGCACCACGGCCCTGGCCATAAACAAAAGCACGTCACCATCCGGGGGGCCGGGGAAAAAAACGAGGCTCAAAAGGTGGGTTAAAACCGGGGCCCCCACAGCAACAGCACCACGCCCAGGGGAAAACGAAATCCATTGCACCAGTCAAGGCTCCACCCCCTCTCTCAGAAGGGAAAACGTTTCTCTTTCCCATCATCCCCGGTCCAGAAGTTTCCGGGCCCCTCGCTACTCATGGCGAAAGCATTCGTTCAGCAGGGTTTTGCAAAAAAAGACAACAGTATGAAACCCAAAACCATCCTAAGGTCAAAGCTGACCGGGGGTCCCTGCCAAGTTTTTTAAAAAACCCTCGCAACCCCCCCTTTTCCCCAAAGGGTGGACTCTGAAACCGTTCAGAAACAAAGGGGCCTTGTGCCGAGCCAAAGATGGAGATTTCCCAAGCCAAAAATTTCTTTTCAAAAAAAGGAAGTACCAGCATTTTCAAAAAAATTTTAAAAACAGAAGGTGGGCCAGTCCTTGAGTTTATCTGATTTTTTCCCCAATTTGCACGCAGCGGGGATGCTGGGGGCTGAAACTACGGTCAGGGCCATTAAATCCCCCAACAATTTGGGACAGGAGACGGGGGGTTTTCCCCTCCTCCACGTTTTTCCAAACTCCCCCTTTCCGCCCAATCTCCCCCTACTCCCCCCTCCACCCCCACCCCCCAACCAAATCTCAGCCCCCCACAAGTGTTTCTCCACAAAACCAAACTGTGAAAGGGAAACAGCGGTGTCACCCATTTTTAACAACCTGTTTGCCCGGCGAACAAAAGTTCCACAAGGGGGGAACTGCTCCGGTCATCCCAGCAAGAAATCGATGTGGGGGCTTTCCCCCATGCCAAGCAAATGGGGAACCTTTGGAGGGAAAAGGGGGAGGAACAGGGTTTTCCCCCGGCTTGAACCGAGGGGGGGAACCCAAAATTCGCCCTTTACACGCATGTTTTTCAATTGGTTTTGAAAAGGTTACTAAAGTCTTCCATCGTCTTCAGAAGATTCTAAAAATTTCCCCGGAAACTGTGCATATCCACTTCACCATTCCACAAAGCCAGGAACACCCCTCCTCGTTTTTGCAGGGCAGAACGGCCCCCCCCAAAAACAATTTTATTTTCGATTTTTCCCAAAACCTTTGGGAATTTCCAGCCTGCACATTTGGACCGATGTTGGGAACAGAAAGGCCTTTAAAACGATTTTTTTGAGGGACCCCGGAAAGACAGGAGTATCCCCTAGGGAACCCTTTGGGATGTCACCAGTGGCAGCACAGGGCTTTGACACCTTTCTTTTTGTTTTAGCCTTTCAAGGGGGAAAAGTTATTTGGCAGTTCGCCGGGGACTACGGGAAAAAAAAATTTCTTTCCACTGCTTCAGGCCCTTTGAACAGATACGGGAAAAATCTGTTTTTGGGGGGAAAAATTGGAGACGGGCGACTAAAACCGCCGGCCAAAATTAGTTTTTTGGGGACTGAACTGGGGGAATTTAGGGGGAGGACTTTGGAGAGAAAAATTGTCGGTGAAAAAATTTGGTTTTTTCAAACCCTTTTTAACAAAGAGGAGGAGCAGAGCAGCGGGAGGAGGTAAAATGGAAAATGGGAAACGAGGCAGATGACCCCAACACCGGGCAGTATACAGGGGGGAGATGGAGGCAGGGGCCCCTTGGAGTCATTTTGGGGCAAAGGCCCGCAAAAGCTGATTTCCCTTTTCTAGAAACCAGCCAATAGTACCACCCCGCAGAGGGATGACTTCGGTTTCCCCCCCCCCTATTCCCCCCCTCCTCCCCGGGCCCCCAAAATGGGCCTTTTTCCCCCAGCTATTGAAGGGGGGACAAACCAAAACTATGGGAAATCCTCCGTATCTTGGGGGCCGCCCCCAATGTGCGGAAACGTCCCTCCTCTGCCCGGGTTCTAAACCGGGGGGTTTTCTTCAGCGCTCAAGGGAATTTCTGCCGGCGGTTTAGGTGGAAGGGGGGGGGGTGGGAGCAGTACCAGCTCCATCGGGCAGCAACCTAAGTCTGGGTCCTGTGATGACAGTTTCCCCTTCACCCCCTAGGGGAGGGGGGCAGTCGCCACGCAGCAGGAGGCGGGACCGGGACCGACCCTAAACCAAAAGGGGGTTTGGCCTACTTAGACAGAAACTCTGCCCCCCCAGTTACAAATCCGCTGGACTTCTGGGCATCGAAACTGGTTTGGTGGCCGCATCTTGCCTAGTTTCCCTTTGGGGAGAAGTTTTCCTGCCCCCATTAGTGTGGCATCAGAGCGGGTTTCATTCCCACGGGGGGGCCATCGTTCCCCCCAAGGAGAACCCGCTTTTTCCCACGGGAAAATTTTAACAAAATACCTTTTTCAAATAAATCACCCGTGGATTTTGGCCAGGAATTTTCCCACACCAATCCTTAGGCGCAGACTACATCACCATAAACGCCCCCCACCCAAACGGGTGAAAAAATAAACCGGGTTCAAACTCCCTTTCCCCTCAGCCCCCAAATTTTTAAATCCGCCAACCCCCCCTATGCCACACATTTTCCCTGAAATTTTCCCCCATTTTCCCTCCCACCATCTTTACCGGGGACGGGTTTTTCCCACCCACCTCCACACTCTGTCATTGTGCCCCCTCTGTGGCCACTCCTGTTTTTTACCACCTCCAAATGTCTGCTGCTGCTTGGCTGCTCCCCGTGCCCTCCACACTGTGTCATTGTGCCCGGGTCTACCTCTGCGCTGTTTGGCGCTGCCGGGCCCCTCCACACTGGGTAAATGGCACTCTGTGGGCCTACTCCTTTTTGCCACCTCCAGAATGTATTGTGCCACTCCTACCTCATGCGCGCTAGGGGCTGCTGCCGTGACCTAACTTTTCTGTCTTTGTCCCCTCTGTGGCCTACTCCGTTTTTTTTGCCCCTCCAGAATGCAGCTGCTGCTGTGGCTCTGCCGTGCCCTCCACACTGTGTCAAATTGTCCCACTTCCTGACCTCATGCGCTGTTGTGGCTCTGCCGGCCCTCCACACGTGTCATGGGGGCCCTGGGCCTACCCCTGTTTTTTGCCCCCTCCAAAATTCATTGGGGCCACCTCTACCCATCCCGCGCAGCTGCCCCCGTGACCTACACACCTGCATTGTCCCTCTGTGGCCTACTCCTTTTTTTTGCCACCTCCAAATGTCTTTTTGCCACTCTCTAACCTCAGCTGCTGTGGCTGCGCCATCCCCTCCACACTCTTCACTGTTTTTGCCACCTGAGCCCCCAGCTTTTTTTTTTTCCGGCAAACCTCCCAGGACTTTTCAGCACATTCCCGCTTCAGTTTTTTGGTCAGTTTTGCCCTCTTAAGTGCCCAGGGAATTTTATGTGAAGCGATTCTAAGAGCGCGGCAGTCAAAATGCGTGTCATACTAAAACACAACATTGTATGAAGCCCAAAACCAAGGCCCTCTGCATATTTAAGCATGGAACAACGTTCTACCAACACCCTGCAGGCTCTGTGCAGCCGGGAAAATAGCTGTTTTTTAAACGCGATTCATCCCGAAGTAATTCGGACCGAAACAAATTTTGTTGGAAAATTCAGCAAAGTCACAATTTTTGAGAAATTTGCCCATCTCTATTCCTAATGCTGTCTCCACCCTCCACCATTCTATGACGTTGCCACTAATGGGAAAGATCAGGATTGTCTAGCCAAAAGCAGGAGTGGATATAGAACACAGAAGACAGAAGTTCTGGATGTACTTTAGCTCACAGGATCGCCGTCTTTGGTAGATCGGTATTAGCATATCAACTTTCTGACACCAAGAGTCTCTTTAACCTGGCCTCAGCCAACTTTATTGAAGCACAGGAAAATACCCACAAAATACAAGCAAAAACCTCAGGCCGTCAGGCCACTGACTAAATAAAAACAGAGAGACCCTCTCTAACGTGTAAACTAGACCGAATGTCCAGTCCCACAATACACTTCCTCACTTTTCCCAGTCTCCCACTGTGTCCTGACTTCTCTCAAGCCTCTGGGGGGCCAGAGTCTCTCTTCAGCTCCTATGCTGCTCCACACTGCAGGTAGCAGACTATGTCCCACGTTTACCTGCAGTACCAGGCTTTTTGTAGGCCTCTAGAGACCTGCACAAAACCTGTCCTGGAATGTGGGAACAGCCAGCCACCCAACTGCAGCTGTTACGGGAAAAGTCAGCCCATAATGACTGGTTATCAGCCGTACTATGTAAGGTTGTCAGCAACCCAGTGTTGCTGAGAGACAACAACTGGCTTCCCCCACCAAGACCAGACCCTCGGTGACACGTTTCTAACAGGTACCCTGCTGTATGCCACCTAGTGGCAATGCCATACAACCACCTAAGGTCGCTCTGCCACAAATTATATAAATTAATCACATCTCCCTGTTTTTTCTCAAGACTAAATAAGTTCATTTCTTTTAACCTCTTCTCATAACTAAGATGCTCCATTCCCCTTATTAATTTGGTTGCTCGTCTTTGCAGTTTCTCTAGCGCCATTACATCCTCTCTATAAACACTCAGTGTGTCCGGGTCTGCTTGAACTTTATGAACATCTTCCATAGATTGCACTACATAGCTTGGTGTCATCTGCAAAAATAGAAACAGTACTATTTACCCTTCCCCTATATCATTAATAAATATATTAAATAAAAGAGGACCCAATACTGAGCCCTGGGCACCCACCACACAACCGGGAAACCACTCAGAGAAGGGGTCATTTACCCACCACTCTCTGAGTACGATCCATTAGCCAGTTTTTAATCCAATTACACACTGTTATTTCTAACCCAATGGATTCTAATTTACCCAATAAACACTTGTGTTTTTAGACATTGCAAAGGCGTTTCACACTGTCCATCATAATATCCACAGCTGCCCCGCTATCCAGGCTTCTACTTAAACCCCTTCAAAAAACAGTTTCAGGTTTGGGGCTGACCCAAATTTTTGTATTTTTT
>JAODAL010021030.1:0-67988 GCA_025379985.1 Phyllomedusa bahiana | reverse complement strand
TTACATATCTTAGACCCTTTTTGATTGGGCCCTGACAGGGTATGCCCGACTCCCCTTTTTGGCACCCCGATTCTGTAAAAGGGGTTTTTGGTACAGGTTTGCGGCAAAAGCCGCGGTTCGTTTTCAGATTCCCGGCACAGTACACGGGCTGCACTGGAATTGAAACGGGTATCTGCCAGAAGATAGTACATATCTTATCTTCTGCCAGACAGCTGGTGGCTTCAGTAGAAAACCTGCAGTCTAGACTACGGCACAGTTTCTTTTGAGTTAAACAGCGCTGGGTATAGTTGGATTTTCGGCAGATTCAAAATAATGAATCTGCTGAAAATCCAATGAAATCGGCGTTTGGGTAACAAACCCTAAGAACTTCTCCATTTACAAAAAAAAAAAACCCCAAGACTGTAACCAACCTCACAGCATAGCAGTATTATCAGGACTACCTGAACCTTTGTAAAATGTCCCCTTGTCTATGGCCGGTTCACTTTTTTTTTCCTTATGATAAAATCAGATTTTTGGATGCGGCGACACCGATTATGTGTCACTTTTTGTGACTTATTTATTTTTATTTGCAATAGGGCAAAAAGGGGTGATTTAAAATCTTATAAGTTGGGGTTTGAAAAAAAACAAATGCCCCATAAGTTCAACCAAGGGGGGGGAAAATGTGAGAGAAAATTTTTTTAAGCTTTTTTTTCCCTCCATTGATGAAACTTTAAACCCTAAAGGGAAGAACCAAACTGCTTAAGGGAAAATTTCACCTGATTCCAGGCCGCCATCAGATGGATCTAGAATTTTATTTAGTACATGTGTAACGGCAGGGAAGTGGTCCGCTGGGCCACCGCAAGCGATGGTGGAAGCCCCGCCAAGGAACGGAACAAGTAGAACCCGGGGTTTTCACCAAGCCCCCCGCAAAGCGGGATGGGCTTGCTGGGCGAATACCAGGGTTTCAAATGGCGGGACTTCTTGCGGTGGTTCCAAGGATAAAGGGGGTTTTAAGAAAAGTTAGGTGAGGCGGTTTCAGGACAGGCGAAAGGTAGGACGGCGGCAAGGTTCTGGCAGGAAACCGGGAACGAGACGGTCTGGTACACGGTAAGGCAAAAACAAGGACGAAACGCTTTCTATCTCTAAAGCTCAGGAGGAACTAAAGATCCGCAGAGGGCCTGCCGGAGGAGGAGCCAATTTATAGGTCAGTGGCGGCAATCAGCCAATTATCCGGGCGCACAGGCCTTTAAGAGAAGGGAAACGGCTGGCGCGGCAGCGCGACCCTAGAGTACGGGTGAGTCGCGCCTCGGCAAGACGTGCAGGTGAACTCCAGGAGTCTGGATGCGGGGCCGGGTAAGTTCATACACGCCGCGGACGGTGCGCGCACACGGACCGGGTCACGGGGACGTGCTGCTATTCGCCCGCCGGCATAGAGTCGGGGTCGGGGAGGAGAGCGCGCCCGCAGCCAGGGACACGGGTCTGCGGTGCGCCGGCGGTGCGTTCGCGTTACGTACCACCCCCCTTAGGGGCCTCCCCCTCTTCCCAGCCCGGTGGAACTCTGATTGAGCTGACGGGTCCTTGGGATGTTGTCCTCCGGCTCCCTTGACCTTTCCTCGGGGCCCGAAAACCTTCACTCGAATGAGGAATGTATCGCTTACCCCTGGACAACCTTCATATACCAAGAATCTCCTTCACGTGGATTACGTCGTAGCATCGCCACAGGGGGAAGGAGGGGCAGCCCTGTACGAGATATAAACGAGTATGGACCCGTGGGGTTTTGAGATGGAACACTTGAAAGGGGTTCGGGATACGCATGGAGGGCGGGAGCCGAGTTTATAGGCCACCGGGTTTTAGACGTGTGTGCACCTCAAAGGGCCCTATGTAGCGGGGACCAATTTGTAGCTTGGGATCTTAAGCGCTGACATACTTGGCAGCAGCCAAACCTTTATAGCCAGGAGAAAAAACTGGGGGAGGGGGGGGGGGACTCCTTCTTTATCCGCCTGAGCTTTCATGCATTGTCCGAAGCACGGAGCAAAGACTGGCGGGGTCGGGCCAAATAGTACCATGCTGTCGCTGGACCAGTGTATCTGCAGCTGGAACTTCGGACTGAGAGGGCAGTGGGAGTGGACGGGCGGGGGTGAGGCCGTACACAATTATAGAAAGGAGAGGCCCCGCTGACTCGGAATCTAGGGGGAGAATTGTAGGAAATTTCTGCCCCTGGCAGTTGGTCAGCCCTGTCTTTCTGGCGTGCCGAGACTAAGTGGCGCAAGTTGGTTCCCCAGGTCCTGGTTAACCCTTTCTACTTGGCCTTTGTCCTACCCGGGGGTGATTGGCGAGGATAAATCGTGCTTAACCTTGCAACAGGGAACAGGAGGGGCCCGCCAGATTTTGGAGACAAACTGGATCTCCGGCGGTCCAGAGTATAATTTGCTGGGGCTCCCGTTCAGGCGAAAAGATGTGGTGAAAAAAATAGGTTGCCAGGCGCGGGGGCGAGGGCAGACCCAGTCAGTTGGACAAAGTAGCCATTTAGAAAACGTTTCTGTAACCTCCTAATTCACGGTGTTACCCAGAGGATGGGGGAAGATCGGTTATAAAAATCCATCGCCACATGCGACCAGCGGGATAGTAGGGTTGGGAGGGGATGCTGGAGCCCGACTGGCCTGTGACGAGGTTGTTTTGTTACGGGCACAGGTGGGACACAGGCCTCTACATAATTCCTTAACGTCTCCTAGCGAGGTCCGTCCAACTGGAGAACGCGAGATAAGGTGTTGGGTTTTCCTGGGGGCGCCGCTGGATGTCCAGCCACCAACGAGCAATGCCCCTCTTCAGGATCTGTTGCGGAGTGAGGGGCCCACGTATGTATACCCAGGCGGGGACACTTCCGGGAGGTCGAAAGGGGGCAGATGAGTATATGACGCTCGGGGGGTATTAAGGCTAGCGGGGTTGTCTTCTTCTACGACCACATCTGTAGCGCGAGATAACGCATCCGTTCACATTCTTTTCCGCCGGACGGAAGTGGATTTGGAAATCAATATCGGGTGAAAAAAGAGCGTCCTTCTAGCATGGCGTGGAATTGAGTCGCTGGGCCCGTCTGGAGGTACTGGAGGTTTTTGTGGTCTGAATTAGATATGATGGGATGCGGAAGCACCCTCCAGAAGATAACGCACATTCTTCAGGCTAGCTTGATGGCTAACTTCTCCCGGTCTACCGCCCATCGTATAGTTCCTTTCCGCCGGTAGAGAAGGTTTTTAGAAAAGAGACGCTGGTGACTGTTTTCCACGGTTGCCCTTTGGTGAGGGTACGCACCGGACCGCCCCCGACCGACGTAGAGGCGTCTACTTCAAGTGCAAACGGCTTACGAAGTGGTTCCGGGCCATGAAGGATGGAAGCGGTGGCAAAGGAAGACTTCAAACTCGAGTATGCTTTCCTGCGGTCCGGGTGGCCAGCTTCGTGATTAGCATACTTTTTCGTGAGCGCCCACGAATGGGTGCTCCCGTGTGGTGAAGTGTGGGGATGAAATGCCGGTAATAATTACAGAATCCAAGGAAGCGTTGTATAGCCCGCATTGACCAACAGGGCAGAGGGGCCATGCAGGCCGGCAGTCAGCTTGCTGGGGTCCATCTGCTACCCTTGGTCCGAGGATAATATATCCCAGGAAATGGGCAGGCTGGTCTGGTGAAAAGTTGCACTTTCCCAATTAGCGTATATTGCGGTTTGGCACGGGGAGGCGCACTCTGAACCTGGCAGGACGGTGACAGGTGAGTGTGTCTCAAGTTCAGACGAGTAGACAAGGTTGTCATACCTGTATTACTACGCAAACGTATACAAGAGTTCCCTTGTATATGTCGTTCACGAATTCCTGGAAGACGGATGGGGCATTACATAGGCCGAATGGCATGACAAGTATTCAAAGTGCCGTCCATGGGTGTAAAAGCCGTCTTTCCAATATCGCTCCGGATGCGGATGAGATTATAGGCCTCCCCTTAAGTCCATTTTGGGAGAAGATTTTTGCACCCTGTAGGCGATCTATAGAGCTCAGGGAATCAAGGGGCAAAGGATACCGTTTCTTTCACCGTGATCTTAGTAAGTCCCGATAAATCAATGCAGGTCGCAGGGTGCCGTCATTCTTTTTTCAAAGACGAAGATACCGCCCCTGCGGGAGAGGAGGATTTCACGTATGAACCTTCTGGAGTTCTTCCCGAATATATTCAGACATAGCTTGAGGTCTCGGGTATGGACAGGGGATAGACTCGACCTCGGGAGGACTGGTACCAGGCAGTAGGTCGATCGGGCAGTCTTAAGGTCGTTGAGGAGGAAGGATCTCCGCTTCTTTCTCCGAGGAAGCATCGGGGCAAAACCCTGTTAATGACAGGCAGCCGGGCCAATAGTCTTGCGGGGGGTGTGCGAGAGTCGTAAGCACCGGGCGGAGGTGCACTGGCAAAGGCTCAGGCAGTTGGGCCATCGAGTGACTATACCCGACGTCCAGTCATAGCATAGGTGAGTGGTGTCGCCGCCTCGGAATGTCGTGAAGAAAGCAAATACACCCCCATAAAAAACCAGCCACGGAAAGGTCGAGAAGATGCGCCGAAGAAGATCGTGGCAACCACGGTAGAAGGCAGATCTTCTCCTTTTGTTGGAAATCCCTCGTGAAGAGACAGAGCTTGGTGACAACTGTATTGTGTCGCCTTAGCAGTCGCCGCTGCTCTCTGGACGAGGACGATGACCAGGGGTTTTTCCAACGGACCACTGGAAGACGGTACTGCGACACCAAGGAGCGGTGATTATAGTTTCCGGGCAGAGCAGAATCCAGGAAGGCGGAGGTCCGGAATGAGAGTGACCAGCATCAGTCCCGACTTGATACTGGCAACATCATGCGTGGCGAGAAGGTATTTGCACCCGGGACGCCTCTCCCACGGACCATAGGTGACGGGAGTTTTCCCGGTCGGTTTGGTCGTTTGGGACATTTCCTCTGAAGTGCTCAGGACTGCCGCTGTAGAGGCAAGGTTGCCAGAACGACGCAGGGCCAGTTCTTGGCTAGAGAGTTGTCCTTGTCGACCGTACTGACTTAGGACTACAATAGGGAGTGGTGCGGATTGCGTAGGCTTGTCTCTGGATACACGGGAGCCAGGTGAGGATACCGGCCGTGGACGTGCCCCATCTTCGTTCTTGCCGGAGTATATAGTCTCTCGGCGAGCGACGTCCAATCATGCGGCGTAGACTGAAATAAACCCGCTGTAGAGGACGGGATGTCTCTTTGCGGACCAGCACATCCTTAATACTACCCGAGAGACCCCTTTTTGAAGGTGGAGCACGGGCGCAGCCTCGTTCATATTAACTCTGAGGTTAGTGTGCGGAACCTGCATGCGAGTCTGCCACCGACACGAGTCTCCTTGGCACAGAGTGAGGAGGGGGGCAGTCTCGGCAAGAGGATGCGGGCGGTTCCTACAAAAAACGCTGCGGAACTCTGGTGGATGGATGCAGATCCGACGTCACAGGGTCTTCGTTGCGATCCCACAGAGGTGTGTGCCTTGCTAAGGCTTCCCGGAAAGCATGGTGACCATGAATTGCCACTTTGGATAGGCTCGTAGGGAAATGGTCCGCCAATTAATTCCATGTGCATTGAGCACTGGGTGATGAAGGCCTCGGCCTGTTGAGTCCACTTCAAAACTTGGTCGGTAGCGGTTAAACCGTAGATTGGGACCCTCACGTTGCGGAGGAGCGGCGAGGAGGCGGTGTAGCCAAAGGTGGTGTTGGCGCTGCGGCTGGTTCGCCAGATGTTGCTGTATAATGACCGGTAACCTGGTCCCAACTGTTGAGACTGTTGCGCAATTTGAAGTGACTGATTGCGCTACGACTGCGCAAGGTTCCGCTTCACCAGGCCAGAGGGCAACCTTGGACGGGATCCATGGCGGATCTACTGTAACGGCAGGTGGAAGTGGATCGCTGCGGCCACCGCAAGCGATGTGGAAGCCCTCGCCAGGGACGGAATCTAGGTAAGCAACCCGTTTTACAAGAGCCCGCGCAAAAGCGGGATGACTTGCTGATGCGGCGGAGAAACTACCAAGGTGTTTCCACTGCGGGACTTGCCTTGCGGTGATTGCCAAGGTTTAGCGTCGTGGTTACAGAATCGTGAGGCTGAGGCGTTAATAGTCAGGGACTGGCGAAGGTCAGGACTGGCGGCCAGGGTTCGTGGTCAGGAAACGGGGAACGTGACGGGTCTGTACACGGTAAGGCATCAAGGGACGAAACGCTTTCTCTAAAGGCTCAGGAGGCACTAAAGTCCGGCAGAGGGGCTGCCGGATGGAGGAGCCAATATATAGGGTCAGTGGCCGGCAATCAGTCATTTACCGGCGCCTGGCCCTTAAGAGAGGGAAGGTGGCGGCGCGCGCCTAGAGAACGGTTTGAGCGCGCCCGGCAGACCATGCAGGAGCGCGCCAGGAGTAAGGGAGGGGGCCGGGTATGTTCATTACCCGGCCGCGGACGGGCACGCTCACGGACCGGGTCAGGACCGTGCCGCCACTCGCCGCGAGCACACGTGGGGGGGTCGGGGAGAGAGCGCGCCCGCAGCCCGGGACACGGTCTGCGGTGCCGAGCGTTACACATAGGCATTAAGATTCTTTCGTTTCAGGTAGTTATCAGCCTTTCTTGATAGCCCCACCTGTTCCTGCTGTGACCGGCTCCAGGGATGGCTATTCCACAGAGTCACAATTCTCATGGTGAAGGAGGCTTTTCTCTTCTGGAGATTGAATCCTTTTTTCTCCAGGTGCAGGGGGTGCCCCCTTTGTCTTTTGAGAGGGCTTTACGTGAAATAGATTTTCCCCATACATTTTGTGGGGACCATTTATATATTTTATAATTATTCCTGTCCCCCCGAAGACGTCTTTTTCTCAAGAACTAAATAGTTCTGTTTACTAATCTCTCTCATAACTAACATGCTCCATTCCGTTTTTTAGTTGGGTTGCCTCGTCCTTTGCACTCTCTCTAGCTCAATTACATCTTTCTATAATGGGGCCTGAATCTGAACAGCACATTCCAAATGAGCCGCCCCTAATGCTTTATACAGAGGTTCATTATTATTTCCTTGTCCTGCGAGTCCATGCCTCTTTTAATAACGAAATTATCTACTTGCTTGAGGCAGATGTTTGACACTGATGCTGTTCTGTAGTCTATGTTCTTCAGAACGGTCCAGATCTTTTAAACAAGCGATTCTCCCGTGTTTTCTCCCCCTAGGACATTTGATGCCTGCTGATTATTACACCTGGAATATGTTGATGCTGATTATTTCTACCAAGATGCAGAACCTTACATTTATCCATATTAACCTCATTTGCCACGTGGATGCCCAAACACTTAGTGTGTCAAGGTCTGCTTGCAATTTATGAGCATCTTCCATAGATTGCACTACACTACATAGCTTGGTGTCATCTGCAAAAATAGAAACCGTGCTATTGATCTCCTCCACTATATCATTAATAAATACATTAAATAAGAGAGGACCCAATACTGAGCCCTGGGGCCACCACTCACAACCGGGGACCACTCAGAGCAGGAGTCATTTACCACCATTCTCTGAGTACGATCAAGCAGCCAGTTTTTAATCCAAATACACACTGCTATTTCTAATCCAATGGATTCTAATTTACCCAACAAACACTTATGAGGGACAGTGTCAAACGCCTTTGCAAAGTCTAAAAACACAATATCCACAGCCGCCCCCAACATGGAAGCTACAGGGGGCCTAAGAAACTATATCCATCCCTGACATGGAGAATACACGGGGCCCAGGACACTATATCAACAGCCGCCCCTGACATGGAGGATAAACGGGGCCCCGGACACTATATCCACAGCCGCCCCTGACATGGAGGATACACAGGGCCTGAGACACTATATCCACAGCCACCCCTGACATGGAGGATACACGGGGCCTGAGACACTATATCCACAGCCGCCCCTGACATGGAGGATACACGGGGCCCAGGACACTATATCCACAGCCGCCCCTGACATATATATTAAACCACAAGAACCTCCCACTCCACATATCAACCAATAATGTGTTCAACACCAACATTAATCATACCTCAAATGTGTGAACAGACGCTCTTAGGTTACATGAAGTGACAGATATCTCTAAAAACCAATAATATTACCAGAATGGCATCCCACAGCTGATTCTGGCAGGGAATAGTAATCACACAATGAATGTAAGTCCGTGGCGTTCTGACCGGAAACCGGGCGCCGGCACAAACATGGAGACAGCGGCTTCACTTCTATACAGTGCGCAAGTCCAGGATAACAATCCAGACTACACTGCGCACACTCAGGGAAAATACCCACAGCCGCACGGAACTGATACAATGTAACAAGTGGTGGATATTGAAAAGCAACAATTACATCACTTATCAAAATAATAAGCCAATCTAATAGAGAAGACCTATAAATGAAATGACATATTACAAGTCTATTAGGTAGACTAATGCCAGAAAAACCAGGGACGCATTGTAACCTAACTTATTAAGAGCATTTAAAAAATAGGGCAAACACCTCATTCATACACCGTTCTCAAACCCCATCAATAAATAATATCAGACTGCAATAAAAAATAACTATCTTAACTCTGTCAAAAAGTTGTCTCAGATGTTAAAAATAACAGCAAAATAAAAAAAAATACTATTAAATCTTTATTACATAATTCAATATCCAGCACATGTAAATTACAAAATTACATTTAAAAAAAAAGAACTTTTAATTATACAAAAATTAAAAAAAATTAATCCAACCACAGAAAAAAACGCGGATGCCATCTGAAATATAAAGAAAAAACTGTTAAAAACAATGCCAAAAATTCATGCTAAAAACAGATGAACAATTAAATTTTAAATTCTAAATTAAGTCCTAAGGGTTGTAATGTCTGAAGCTCAAAGATCCATCTACTTTCCTTCATTTTTAAAAATGCTTCACGATCACCACCCCGTCTCAACGGGGGAACAGAATCAATCACACGAAATCTTTATTGTGAAATAGAATGTTGCAAGTCTACAAAATGTTAAGCTACCAGGGCATCCATAAATTTTTTTCTGATGGTACTTTTATGTTTATTTATCCTTAGTCTTACTTCCATGGTGGTTTCTGATCTGACCAATTTGTCTCCCAGATTCCTACATCTCTTATAGGACATCATAGGTGCAACTTGGAATTCCGGAACATGGGGAAACTGATTTTGGAGTAAATTCCAATCTTCACGTATGATTTTAGCAATAGCATGACTATGTGAGTTATATGTCGATACAAATGATAGTCTATCAAAATCATAGTCGACTTTCCCAACTTTCTTATTAAGAAGCTCATGTCTCTTAACCTTACTCAATCTCGTTTTATGATGTTGTAATAATCTCTTAGGGTAACCCCTAGCTACAAATTTATTACACATGTCAACAATCCTTTCCTCCAAAATATTCTCATCTGTTACTATTCTCTTAACACGCAAGAGTTGACTCCATGGTAATAAATCCTTCATATGTTTAGGATGATGACTGTCATGACAAAGAATGTTATTTCTATCTGTTTACTTTACAAACAAATCAGTTTTCAAAACACCATGCTCCAAAATTGCCAAAGTATCCAAAAATTGAAGCTTAGAGGTTGATACTACCTTTGTAAATGAGATAGATGTCTCACATGTATTCAAGAATTCAAAAAAATCATCTAAAGATGATTCAGTACTTGTCCAAACAAAGAAAATATTATCGATGTAATGCCACCAGCAGAGGATGTGCTCCCAGAATGAAGATTGATAAACCCATCTGCTCTCAAATTCTGCCATAAAAAATATTGGCGTATGTGGGGGCCAAATTTGATCCCATAGCTGTACCCCTCTTCTGTAAGAAGAAATCATCCCCAAAGAGGAAATAATTCCTCCTTAGGATGACCTCCAATAACCTGAGAACAAAATGGGAACATTCAGGAGCACACCCCCTGCCGGATAGCGCCACATCAACTGCTCTAATGCCGGCATCATGTTCAATGGAGGTGTACAAAGACACCACCACAAAAGAGACCAAAACACAATTTTCAGGGACAGACAACTTCTCAAGTTTCAATAGAAACTCCGATGTATCCCTGATGTAAGAGGGTGCTGTGGTGGCCAAAGCCCACAAAAACCTGTCCAAAAAGAGAGAATTAGTGTTAAAAATTGAACCCTTACCAGACACAATCGGTCTGCCCGGAGGGGCCACCAAACTCTTGTGAATTTTGGGCAATACGTACAGAATAGGTGTAATAGGGGAACTAACCTTCAGATAATCTCCCAATTTGGCATCTATGATACCTGCACATAGGGCTTCATCTATGATTGCATTTATTTCCCTCATAATATGAAATTTAGTATCCCTATTCAACCATACATATACCTCGTATCACTTAGCTGGCGTAAAATTTCAGCCTAATACTTACAGGTATCCATGACCACCAAAGCACCCTCCTTATCCGCTGATTTGATCGTTATAGAACGATCTAACATCAGATCTTTTAAAGCCTTTGATTCCTGCAAAGACAAATTGTTATGAGTAGGAAATGATGATTTAGCCTTCAATTCTGTGATCCTGTTAGTGATAACCTCAATATATGCTTCAACCACATGGTTGTTATGAGGAGGTTGAAAGCCACTCTTCACAACATGATTAAAATCCTTAAATCTCAGAATACCTTCACTAGATGTTTCTACAGTCTCAATCCTACTTTTATCACCGATAAATGCCTTGAGACGTAATTTTCGAAAGAACTGTTGTAACTCACATTCAAGTTGAAACCAATCAATTCTAATATTAGGAACAAACGATAAACCACGATTTAATACTTTAGTCTCCACTTCTGTCAAGGGCCTAGATGAAGAGTCCTCTGGTTTTTCCTCATTTGACGACCCTTCGCTGCCTCCTGTATTCCACATAGATCCCGTCCATCACCTCAGCAGTCACTGTACAATGAAAATCAGACGTCTATTCCACATAGATGAAAATCCCACAAGACCAGAAAATGAATTTAATACTTACACCAGACGAATCATTGTTACCAAAAAAAACCTGCAAAACCAAGATCCAAAATTATTAAATTTGTAAAACGTATATACAGTGACAGTCACCAGAAAATACACCGATACATGGAGCAAATACACCAGACGAATTGTTGTTACCAAAAAAAACTGGTGACTGTTAGGTATAATGTCATAAACCAAGATCCAAAATTATTACTACTTAAGGATCAAATAATCCTGCCAAACCCTAACTATTATTATTATTATTATTATTATTATTATTTATTTTAAAGCGCCATTGATTCCAGGGCGCTGTACATTCGAGGGGGTTACATACATTACATAAGTCAAACGAGTACAGTGATAAGGGATAATGACAATTGGCACGACAGAGGGAGAGAGGACCTACCGCGAGGGCTTACAATCTACAAGGAGGGGGAAAGAGACAGGAGGTGAGGGGCAGACCTGTCTGTGGAGGTAGTAGTGACAAGTTTAGTGAAGGTTATAGGCAAGCCTGAAGAAATGGGTTTTCAGGTTGCTTTTGAAGCTGGTGAAAGTGGAGGAGAGTCTGATGTGTTGGGGCAGTGAGTTCCAGAGTGTGGGTGAAGCACGGGAGAAGTCTTGGAGACGGTTGTGTGAGGAGCTGAATAAGGGAGAGCAGAGGAGAAGGTCCTGTGAGGAGCGGGAGTGCGTGGAGGAGATATTTGGAAATTAGGGCAGAGATGTTGGAGGGGATGAGGTCATGGAGAGCCTTGTAGGTCATGGTTAGTAGCTTGAAAATGAATTCGCAGGGCAATGGGAAGCAGTGAAGGGATTGGCGAGGGGGAGAGGCAGAGGAGTAGCGAGGAGAGAGGTGGATAAGACGGGCAGCAGAGTTAAGGATGGATTGGAGGGGAGCGAGGGTGCTAGCTGGGAGGCCACTGAGACAGACACGACCACCACATGTGATTACCAGCTGTACACAGGCACTGAAGACATATATTACCTACATACAGTAACCAGATAGTGGTAGATACTTGTTATATGTAGGCTCTGCACACTGTATATTACCTCCATACAGTGACAATATAGTGGTAGACACCACTATACACAGGTTTGCAGACGTTTTTCCCCCTACGTGCCCCAATAGTGGTAGACACATGTCACGGCTTGCAGACTTTATATTACCACCTCGTGCCATTTAGGGGGTTTTCGTGAAAACCGGCTCGCGACTTATATTACCCCTACGGACCATATAGTGGTAGAACAGTAACAGCTTGTGACTTATTTTACCTCCTACGGGGACCATATAGGGTAACCCAGTTAACAGGCTTCGACTGTATATTACCCCCTACAAACCATATAGGGGTAGCACCAGGTCAAAGGCTCTGGATGTATATTACCCCCTACTGCCCAAAAGGGGGTAGTCACCATTGACACACCTCGGGGAATGTATTACCTTATAAAATGACCTTTTGTGATCACCAGGGTACCGGTTTTCAGACGTATTTTACCTCCATAAGGACCATATAGTGGAACCCAGTGTACACAGGCTCTGCAAGTATATTACCCCCATACGTGAAAAATTTGTGGTAGACCCCAAATTGAAACCCTGGCTCTGAGCTAAATTTTTTTCCCATCAGTGCCAAAATGTGGTAGCCCATGTACAAGCTCTGCAGTTATATTACCTGCTAATTTGACCATTAGTGGTAACCCTAGTATATACAGAAGCCTGCAAATGTTTTTTCCCTCAACAGTGGTGGACCCTGACACGGGCCTGAGACTGTATTTTACCCCCCAATTTACAGTGACCATTATTGGTAAAATCAGTGTAAAAAGGTCGCAGATGTATATTACCTCCATACGGGGACATAAGGGTTTTAAACATGTAACAGCCTTAGACGTATTTCCTCCATACAGTTTACCATAAAAGTGGTTTAGATATCAGTGTCCCCCGGGGCTCTGCAACTGTATTTTACTTCCCCATAAGGGGAGCCCAATTTTTTAGGTTTCAAGTGAAATTGGGGCCTGAAAGACTGATTTTTACTCATCAGTGCCCATTAGGGGAAAACACCAGTGTTTTCCGGGTTGCAGGGGTTTATTACCTCCATACAGGACCATTGTGGTGAAAACCGAAACAGGCTCTGCAACTTTAAAATTTCCTCAAAAGGTGACCATATATGGTAGCCCATGTACACAGGCTTCGACTGTTATTACCCCATCAGGACCATTAGTGGTAGAATCAGGTCACGGGCCGAGATTATATTTTCCCCCAAAATGCCTTTTGGGTGGTAAAACCATTTTTTAAACGGGGCTTTGGGCAGGCCCTGTGATTTTAACCCTACAGTGCCTTTTGTGGTGACACCATGTACACGGCTCTGCAATGATATTCCTAAAATTGCCATATAGGGGAAAAAACCCATTTTCACGGCTCGCAGATGTATATTACCCCAATTAGACCATATAGGTAAACAAAGGGGTTACACAGCTTGCAACTGTATATTCCCCCCATCAGGGTTTGCCCATTTTAGTGGGTTGACACCCGGGCCCCACGGGGCTCTGCGGGCTGTTTTCCCTTAACAGTGCCATTTTGTGGTAAAAACAGGGTACACGGCTCTAGCTGTAATTTCCTCAAAAGTCCCCATGTGGTAGCCATTACAAAAAGCTCTCGTGAAATTTTTCCTATAAATGACAATGTGGAAAACCCCAGTGAACCTTTTCTCTGAAGACTGTTATAATTTACCTCAACAGTGACCTTTAGTGGTAAAAACAGTGTCACGGGCTCTGAAATGTTTTACCCCAAAATTTCCTTATGGTAACACCAGTTCACGGCTCTTCGGCGTAATTCCCTGCACAGTGACCATATTTTGTAGAAAACCATGTACACGGGGCTCGAGAGATATTACTCCATATTTGACCAATAGGGGTAGACCCAAAGGTCAAGGCTCTGAGGCTAAATTCCTGACAGTGACCATATAGTGGTAGCCCCAGGTACACAGGCTCGCAGGCTGTATTTTAAACCTGCATACAGTGACCATATAGGGTAGACCCGTGACACGGGTTTGCGACTGTATTTCCCTCCAACAGTGCCCATATAGGGTAAAAAGTGTACACAGGCTCCAGACTGTATTTTCCCTCCTACAGTGACTTAGTGGTTTGAACCCGGGACACAGGTCTCAGACTGATATTCCTCCTTTAAAGTGCCCTTAGGGGTTTAGCCCCATGTACACAGGCTCTCGACTGTTATTACCTCCATAGATTGCCCCATTTGGTAGTAAAACACCAGTGTGCCCAGGTCGCAGATGTATATTCCTAATAAATGACCAATTTTAGTGGTAGATTATGACACGGCTCTGCAGGATTTCCTCGATCATTGACCATTAGTGGTAGACAAGTGTACACGGTTGAGAGTTATTCCCTCCATTTAGGGGCCCAAAAATTTGTATATACCAGTGTAAAAGACTCTGCAGATGTATATTACCTCCTACGTGCCCAAAAAGGTTTTTTGGTACAATTAAACGGCTTTGCGAGTATATTCCCCACCAACTACCTATAGGGTAGACACCATTTGAACACGGGCTCTGCAGACTGTTTTTTCCCTAACTTGCCTATGTGGTGCACCAGCTTCAAAGTCTTACAGAAATTAAATTTTACCTCCCCATACAGTGACATAAGTGGTAGATCCATGTCAAGGCTTCAGTCTTATTTACCCCCATCAGTGACCTATGGGTGGTGACACCAGGTACACAGGCCTGCAGACTGTTATTACCCCCCTTCAGTACCATATATTTTTAAAAAACAGGAAAAGGGCTTGCGACTGTTATTTTCTTATAGTGCCCAAATTGTGGTAGGCCCAGTGTAAACGGCTCTGCAGACTGGAATACCTCCATCAGTACCATAAGTGGTATTACCATGTACACAGGCTCTAAATGTATTTTACCTTTTTTTAAAAACCATATAGTGTAGACACAAGTGTACACAGGCCTGCATACTGTTATTACCACCAAAAGGGGACCGTATAGGGGTAGATAATTTTTGTAGTAGGTCTACAGAAATATGCCGACTATGATTTTAAAAGGCCCCAAAATATAGGCCGAGGCATATTTTTGCCACAAAAACGGGAAAAATTTTTGACCGAGTATAAAAAGCCTAGGGGGGAAAAATCAGCAGCTATGAAAAATTTTAAAAAAATTAAAATGGATCCCAATAAATAACTAGGCGGGTTTAAGGCAGTTTAATGCCCCCATGGGTTGTAGAGCAGGTTTTCCTCCTAGGAAGGTATAGCCCTTTTGGGAAAAATTTAAAAGGGAGGTATATGTCCCCCATAGGTAGGTTATAGGAAAAACCCCCATGGGCGGGGTATATACCCCCAAGGCAGGTTAGGAGGTTATGGCCCCATGGGCAGGTATTGGCCCCATGTAGGAATAGGAGGTATAGGGCCCCCCATTGTTGGGAAAATAGGCAGGTATACCCCCATATTTAGGTAATGGGCTTTTGGGCCCCAATTTGGTAATAGGGGGGAATAAGGCCCATACTTAGTAATAGGCAAGTATAGCCCATAGGCAGGTTTTTGGGGTTTTAAGGGCCCCCCAAGTTAGGTAATAGGCGGTAATGGCCCATGTTAGGAAAGGCAGGTATATGGCCCCCATAGGCAGGAATGGGCAGATAATGGCCCTAGTCAGGTAATAGGCAGGTATATCCCATAGTTAAGTAATGGGGTTTTTTATGGCCCCATAGGCAGGAAAATAGGCAGGGAATGGCCCCATTGGTTTTTAAATTAAAATACGCGCTTACCTTCTCCCCGCTGCCCGGCCCGGGGCGCTTGTCCTTGTTCAAGCAAGGGGGGGTGACGTATCAGCGCGACGCGGGTGACACCCCTGCCTTTGTCGGAAACTCCGGCAGCCGCAATTCTTTGGCCGTCCGGAGCCATGCGAGCGGGAGCCCCCCCTCTCTGTGCTCATGGAAAATTTTCTTTGTATGCGCCCCGGGGACCCGTTTTCGGGGGGGGATCACGACAGCCCCGGGGGCCATTGGGGCCCCGAGGCGGGCCCCCCGGGTTTTTGTAGGCCCCCGAGGGTCTGTGCGAAATCCCCCGGGCCGGGCCCCCCGGGGAAATGCTCAAATTTAAAAACCGGGGGGGGATTTTTCAGCACTTTTTTTGTGCTGAAAAACTGGGGCTTTTATCGAGTTTTCGGAAAGTAATTTACACTGAAGTTACAGTTAGGGGACTCACATTTAGGCCCTTTTCTGATGGGGGAATTGTTAAATTTCCTTCTCTTCTCCTTTCCAAGCCCGGGAGCCATGAAGGACTTCTTTTTGGCCAGGGACCCTCTTGCAGAATTTACCACAAAAACTTTTTTGGGAATCCCCCCTTTTCCACAATTTATACCTCCTCCCTTTACGGGGTATGTTTTAAAAAAAGAAAGGTGTCGGTTTGTGGGGGATGGGGAGTCAAATAGGGGTTTCTTTTTGCCCCCTTTGGTAGGTTTATAGCCCCCCTCCCAGTTGGTTTAGGTATAATGGTTCCTAGGTTTTTTGGGTTTTAGTTAGGTAGGTTATATGTCCCCCGTAGGTGGGAAATTAAAGGGTTTTAAAATTTTCCAACAGTGGGCTAGTTATATACTTTTGGGTCCCCCAGTCTGTAGATAGGAAAAAAAGGCCCCCCACAGTATTTATAGTTTTATTTGGGGGCCCACGTTTAAAATAGATAATATGACCCCCATTATAAATTTTTTAATGGGGCCCCCCAGTATTTATAGGTGGGTTTAATGGGGGCCCCCCAGTCCTTATAGGTAGGTAATAGGACCCCCCAAGTACATGTGGGGCAGTTAATAAAGGCCCCCAGCATGGGTTTTAGGCGGTTTTAATTTGGTCCCCCAGTATAGATGGGCAGGTTAATTTGGCTCCCTGTAATAGATGGGTTTGGTGGGTTTTAATAGGGCCCCCCCGTTTATAGATGGGAAAGGGTTTAATAGGGCCCCCCATATTTTTATAGTTTAGGAAAGGAAATTTATGGCCCCCAAAATTTTTTGGCAGGGGAATAAGGCCCCAGTATACAGCCAGACAGGTAATATGGCCCCCTGCAAATCGCTAGGCAGGTAAAATGGCATCAGTAAATCGCTAGGCAGGTAATATGTCCCATATAAAACATTAGGCAGGGCAATATGGCCTCAGTAAATCACTAGGCAGGGTAAAATGGCCCCAGTAAATCGCTAGGCAGGGTAATATGGCCCCAGTATAGAGCTAGGCAGGTAATATGGCTCCAATAAAATGTTAGGCAGGTAATATGGCCCCAATAAAATGTTAGGCAAGTAATATGGCCCCAATAAAATGCTAGGCAGGTAATATATCTCCAATAAGACGTTAGGTAGGTAATATGGCCCCAATAAAACAGTGTATAGATAGGTAGGTAATATGGCCCCCGATATATAGATAGGCAGGTAATATGGCCCCATTATACAGCCAGACAGGTAATATGGCCCCAGTATACAGCCAGACAGGTAATACGGCCCCTTGCAAATTGTTAGGCAGGTTATATGTCCCCAGTAAATCGCTAGGCAGGGTAATATGGCCCCAGTATAGAGCTAGGCAGGTAATATGGCTCCAATTAAATGTTAGGCAGGTAAGATGGCCCATATAAAACATAAGGCCGGTAATATGGCCCCTATAAAACATCAAGTAGGTAATATGGCCCCAATAAAATGTTAGGCAGGTAATATGACCCCAGTGAATCGCTAGGCAGGGTAATAAAATAAAAAAATGACTGGACTCACTTTTCCGCCGCTGCCTGTGCCGGCTCGCCGGGTAACTCTGTGGAGCAGAGAGCACTCCACAGAAGCCTTCACCTATATGTCTGTCCAGCGGACGCACACACAGCTGAAGAGACTGTCGGCACTCGAGGCCCACGGCACCCGGTGAGGTTTGGAGCACAGGCAGTTTTATCTGGGGCTTGTGCCTAGTCTAGCATTTTACAAAGCTATTTAAAATTCTGAGGGGCACAGCGATATGTTTGCATTTCAGTTAGGAAGGAATGTCTTATCTGTTATACCTTTATCTACATATGCAAAATAGGCATCTAAGTGTTGCGCAAAAGCGTGATCTCATCTACATGCAAAGAAAGGAATGCAGATGATTGCACAAGGCCTACCAAACTGTGAAAGCCTACTTCAATGTTAGCTTCTATGGGATGTACAAAAAAAAGAAATATATATATATTCCTACAACATGGAGGATACACGGGGCCGAGACCCTATAGGCGACATGTATGATCCTCGCCACGTCGGAGCGCACGTTTCCCCCCGGGTTTTCCGGCGTAATTTGCGCCTCATATATTGGGTGCCAGGTGGGGCCTACGCGGTTAAGTCCGTCGCGCCTTTGCCGTGTGTGAGGCCAGTGCGGGACTTAGGCGCAGTGAGGGCTGCGCCTAAGATTCGCGCCGAGGTATTTGCGATCTTTACATGCCGTGTTAAAGTCCGCCTGGCCAGTGTGTGAGGCGCAGGGCGGGGACTTAGGCGCAGTGCGGGACTGCCCTCATATTCGCCGTCCGAGGAGGTCGTCATACAGCGGGGAAAAGTCACCGCGCCTCGCTAGTGTGTGAGGCACCGGCGGGACTTAGGCGCTGTGCGGGACTGCCCCCGAACATGTATTCCGAAACCAGGCTGGAAAACAGCGAGAAATCATTAAGGATGTCCTCGTGGGGGGCATGGAGTATGAATAAAAAAATCACCTTTAAAAGGCGACAACTTTCTGAAAAGAGCTCAAACCTACAAAAAAAATACATAAATAAAATCACTTTCCAAAAATCAAGAACGGCGCAACATCAGGAATTTGGATATTGAAAATTGTGGGAAATACAGTAATTCAAATTCTGAAAGCGTTTCTCATTGGTCGGCATAAACCAGCCAGTCAGAATAGGAGTGACAGAGACCCATTAAAACCTATGGAGAAGAATTGACCAATCAAATTCAAAGGCGGGAGTATGATAAAAAAAATCATTTTTATTAAGTGTAAAATATTCTCTGAAAAAGAGCTGAAACCTTCTATAAACATACATTAATAAAATCACTAACAACGGGTTTGTCGCCGAGACCGGCGCTACATCGGATATTGGGATATTCGAAATTGCCGGGAAATACAGTAATTCAAATTCTGTAAGCTCTTCTCATTGGTCGGCAGAAACCAGCCAATCAGAATAGGAGCGACAGTGTCCCATTAAACCTATGGAGAACTATTGACCAATCAGAATAGGAGCAACAGGGACCCATTAAAACCTATGGAGAAATATTGACCAATCATATTCAAAGGCGGGACAGTTCAAAATACAGTAAAAAGGCAGAAAAGAGCTGATTGGTTGAGTTAGCGGGGGCTTGGCTATCCCGGCCAATCAGAGCGCGAGCTACTTTCTCATAGAGTTCTATGGGAAAAGAAATTCAGAGCCAGCTCTGTTTGTGATTGGCTAACTTAAAAGAGGCGTGGTTATTTGGAACCAATGGGAGAGCGAGTGGACACTCCTTGGGTTTTTCTAATGGCAAATCTGAAATAAAACTTACATGGCCAAAATCAAATGATAAGACTACAGAAGTTGTCCCGATGTGTATATAAAAAGATCAATAATAGGGGGGTAAAAAAAAAATATGAAATCAATAAAATCATGTTTATTTCTTTATTTTCGTTAGCCAAGGATCAATAGTATGGGTGTAACAAAAATAAAGAAATAAACATGATTTTATTGAATTAATTATTTTTTTTCTTTACCCCTATATTATTGTTCATTTTATATACACATCGGGACAACTTCTGGAGTCTTATCATTTGATTTCGGCCATGTACAGTTTTATTCCAGATTGCATTAGAAAACCCATAAGAGAGTCGCTCGCTCTCCCATTGGTCCAAATAACTGCGCCTCTTTTAAGTTAGCCAATCACAAACAGAGCTGGCTCTGCATTTCTTTTCCCCATAGAACTCTATGAGAAAGTAGCTTGCGCTCTGATTGGCCGGGATAGCCAAGCCCCCGCTAGCTAAACCAATTAGCTCTTTTCTGCATTTTTACTGTATTTTGAACTGTCCCGCCTTTGAATATGATTGGTGAATATTTCTCCATAGCTTAGAATGGGTCCCTGTCGCTCCTATTCTGATTGGTCAATACTCCTCAATATGTTATAATGGGCCACTGTCGCTCCTATTCTGATTGGTTGTTTTCTGCAGACCAATGAGAAGAGCTTAAAAAATTTGAATTACTGTATTTCCCGGCAATTCTATATATTGCAAATCCTTATGTAGCGCCGGTCTCGGCGACAAACGCGTTGTTAGTGATTTTATTAATGTATGTTTATAGAAGGTTTCAGCTCTTTTTCAGAGAATAGTTTACACTTAATAAAAATGATTTTTTTTATTCATACTCCATGCCGCACGGCGCTGAGAGGCGAGAATTCATTGCCCCGATCTCTCCATTGACTACAATTGGGACAAGTAGCTCGCGCTCTGATTGGCCGGAATTGCCAAGCCCCTGCTAGCTCAACCAATCAGCTCTTTTCTGCCTTTTTTACTGTATTTTGAACTGTCCCGCCTTTGATTTTGATTGGTCAATAGTTCTCCATAGGTTATAATGGGTCCCTGTCGCTCCTATTCTGATTGGTCAGTACTCCTTCATATGTTAGAATGGGCCACTGTCGCTCCTATTCTGATTGGCTGGTTTATTTCCGACCAATGAGAAGAGCTTAAAACAAATTTTAAAACTGTATTTCCCGCAATTCTCAATAACCCAATTCTTATGTTGTGCCGGTCTCGGCGACAAAAGCGTTGTTCGGGAAATTTTAAATTGATTTATGTTTATAGAAGGTTTCAGCTTTTTCTGAGAATATTTAACACTTAATAAAAATGATTTCTATTATCATACTCCATGCCGCACGGCGCTGAGAGACAATATTGCTTTGCGCCGATCTCTTCCTAGACTACAATGGTAGATGTAGCTCGCGCTCTGATTGGCCGGGATAGCAAAGCCCCGCTAGCTCAGCCAATCAGCTCTTTTCTGCATTTTTACTGTATTTTGAACTGTCCCGCCTTTGATTTTGATTGGTTTATATTTCTCCATAGGTTATAACGGGTCCCTGTCGCTCCTATTCTGATTGGCCGAGATAGCTAAGCCCCCGCTAGCTCAACCAATCAGCTCTTTTCTGCATTTTTACTGTATTTTGAACTGTCCCGCCTTTGGTTTTGATTGGTCAATAGTTCTCCATAGGTTTTAATGGTTCCCTGTCGCTCCTATTCTGATTGGTTGGTTTATGCCGACCAATGAGAATAGCTTTCAGAATTTGAATTACTGTATTTCCCGGCAATTTTCAATATCCTAATTCTTGATATTGCGCCGTTCTAGATTTTTGGAAAGTGATTTTTTATTTTTATTTTTTTTATTTTTGAGGTTTGAGCTCTTTTTCTGAGAATGTTTTCCGCCTTTATAAAGGCAATTTTTTCTGAATCATACTCCATGCTGCACGGAGATGAGCGCCAAGATTTCTGTTGGGATCTTCTATGTTTCCTCTCATGTTCCGTTCTCGCTTCACTTCGCCTCCGCCGGAGCATTTAGACCAAAATCAACCAGGTCTGACTGTCGGAGCTGCCGAGCGCTGCAATGCGCCGCACTTTGCCGACTCGTGATCGTACATGCCTAGGGGTTTTCGAGCGCGCCGTGTCCCGCCCCGGAACGCCTACAGCGCGCCCACACCGCGCCCATTGCCCGCCCCTACTTGTGAGGCGCAGCCGAAAGTGGCGAACGCTGCACCTAACATCGCATCCCTGTGTCCGACATGGGATTCGGGCCGGTGAGGCGCAGGATACGCCAGAAAACAGGCGTAAAAGCCCAATCATACATGTCGCCCTATATTCACAGCTGCACCGCTATCTAGACTTCTACTCACCTCGTCATAAAAACACATCAGGTTGGTCTGACTACTTCTATCCTTATTAAATCCATGCTGGAAATCACTTATAATATTGTATTTGTCCGCATATTCCTGTATATAGTGCTTTATGAGCCCCTCCAACATTTTTCCCACAACAGATGTTAAACTTACTGGTCTATAATTACCTGGGCAAGACTTGGAGCCTTTTTTGAAGATGGGAACTACATTTGCCTTGCACCAGTCTCCTG
Source organism: Phyllomedusa bahiana (assembly GCA_025379985.1). Classification (NCBI taxonomy): domain Eukaryota; kingdom Metazoa; phylum Chordata; class Amphibia; order Anura; family Hylidae; genus Phyllomedusa; species Phyllomedusa bahiana. The sequence continues at coordinate 45,852 of JAODAL010021030.1, read as the reverse complement.
GTACTATACCAGTCACCAGAGAATCTCTAAATATCATATACAGGGGCACAGAGATAACTCTTACACTCTTGGGTGTAGGCCATCAGGGCTTGGAGCCTTGATCACATTCAGTTTATTTAACTTGTCTTCGACCTTTTCTACACTGAGCCAATTAATTTTAGCAGATGATGTATTAACATTACTGGCACCACCTACATCTGTACTGGGCCCGTCCCCATCAGCTATAGCACTGCTCCCATTAGTACTGGTACTGCCTATCTCAGCACTGGGCCTGCCCCAGTTAGGTCTAGCACTTCCCCCATTGGTTCTGACACCACCTACATCCACACTTGGCCCGCCCACTTCAGCATTGACCCTGCCCCCATGAACTCTAGCATTGGCCCCCATTAGTACTGACACCGCCTACATCTGCACTGGGCCTGGCCAAATTAGTTACTTTCTCCTTGTTTGTATATAGAGAGCTGAAGAACAATGAAAAATCAGCTCAGTGCTCTATGAACCTAAACCCTTCTGTCCTACACCAAGACTTCAGCCATGCATTTAACTCCATGAGCTCCCGCTGTCCTTCCTGCATGGCACAGGCAGTATTCCGGAGAACACAACCTTGGAGGTCCTTCCCTTCAGCTTTGAGCCTAGTTCTTTAAAATTATTCTTTAGGATCCACCTACCATGAATTCTGTCATTGGTCCCAACATGAACCATGACAGCTGAGTCATCACCAGCCCCTTCCAGTAATTTATCCACCCGGACCACCACATGCCGAACCCTGGTACCAGGGAGACAGCAAACCATTCGGTTGAGGCAGTCCTGGCGACAAATTATTCTATCTGTCTTCCTAATTATAGAATCCCCTATAACCACTAACTGTCTTTTCCTGCTTGCATTCCCATCCCACGACGACTGATTGGGCTTCTCTCACGACTGCAAGGAAGAGCCACTAGTATCCACTAGAGTTGCCATTTCTGAGTCTGATTCCCCAGCATTATTTCCCAACTTGGCAATTTTGCTAGGAATCTCAGGAGGTGGTCTTCCTTTTTCCCTAGAACTTAATTAACCGAGCTACACGGCTCCTCCTGCTGAACTGAGGATAGGTAAATATATACAGTATATATGCATGGTCTAGCATAGGAATGACAGCCAGAGAAAACAAAGGGGGAAAAGTAAAATAACTATCTTTGATCTAAGGGGCCAAAGTAACATCCCAAAACATAGGGGTAAAAGGGCCACAGAATGAAAGGGGGCAAGATAGAAAGTTAAAATTAATCCTGAAAAGCACAAAAAAAGAAAGAGACAAAAATGAAAGAGCGCAAAATGTATAGTGTATACCCGAGACCAATGAGAAATAACGGATCAGATGGAACAAGTAAAGGTAGCTAGGGCAAAAAAGAGAATGAAAGTATCATGAAGAGAGAGGTATAATATGATAAATCTGTGTCAGCGTACCGATAGAAACGTAATGAAAAAGATATGGGGGGGGACATGTATGAATTCGAAAGCATACTTTTTTTTTACTTGGGGCGGACACCAATTCTAAAAAATATAGAAGGTGTGAAAACGACGATTGGGCGTTAAATAAAGCTTAGCGCGCCAAGTTTGGTGCATTTACACTCTATGCCCATACGATTTGGGCCCTTAACTCTAGAAGCGCCAAAAAAACTTGTATTCTACACTCTTTTATATTTTTTAGAACCTTTGGGGCCGCGCCAAGTAAAAAAAAAATATGCATTCGAATTCATACTGCACCCTTTAATGTTTCAATCTCGGATTATGGTTTCTGAGAGTGTAGAATACAACAATTTTGGGGCATTACATAGAGCTTAGTGCGCCCGTTTGTTGCATTAAACTCTATCCCCTCAAAGTTTGGCGCATTAAGCCCGTGTAAAGCGCCAAAATCTTTTAACTGTTTTATTCTACACTCTTCTATATCTATTTAGAAATTTGGGGTGTTGGCGCCAAGTAAAAAAAAAAATAGATTCGAATTCTACATGTCGCCCATTAAAAGTTTTAGTAGAATAAAAAGGAAATGTCAGTGGGGCCCAAGTAAATGATGAATCTAGGGGAAGAATTGGAAAAATGATCCGAAGAATCAGAAAAGGAAAAAAGAGGGGGAAAAAGGAGAGAAAGAAAAAAAAAAAAAAAGAAGAGAAAAAGAACCTCTATAAAAGAGTGAAGATAAAGAGAAGAACAAGTAGGAAAAATTGGAAGTGTAGAGGTCTGTACTCACCTTGATGTCACTCCTGAGCTAACGTTGCTGTAAGAAAAGATAATAATGTATTAGAACAAAAATTGCAAGATGATTAAAGGGGATGTATCGCTTCCTTACTTCGGCTGATTCACACTGCTCTCAGCTTCTCAGCTTGTAAATTGCAGGGGCGTTTCTTCCCCCCCCCCCCCCCCCCCCAGATGGATGACATCACCCCCCTTACTGCGGGCCCTGTACCCCCCCCCCCCCCCTCTGGTCCACATATAAATGTGTCTTCTTATGCAGTCTTTTTTATAAGAGGTATACTCCCACAGGCTGCATTCAAATAATCTGAGCACTGATCTCTCCAGCTGGAGCTTATTACCCCTTTCTAAGAACGGCACAGATTGGTGTATGCAGGAGATTTAGGCAAGGGTCAAAAACTGTCATGTTTTTCATTGTACAATCTGCTGCAGTCTGTTTTGCTAGGTTGGAAAACGAAAAGTTTCGGCCCCTAATTGGTCAGACACACAGCCCCGGACGCCCCGGGGGCTGTACGAATGTAAATGAGCCTCAGAAATGAATTGCAAGGGGGGGAGGGTCGGGAGGGATTAGACCCAACTGGATACAGTGAAAATTAAAAACAAAAGTAAGGGACACTGTGAGAACAAGGAGCTTTGCTAATGACATCCAATTCCCCAAATTTGTTTTGTTTTCACTGTCCCCTTATTTCTGAAGCCCATTTAATGAAACGATAACACCCCTTTAAGCAAACATATAGTCACATTGAGACCATTAGGATCAAGTGTGTCTAATCTGGGCACCCAAAAGGACGCTCGCTCTTTCAATAAACAGTTATGATTGACCCCTTTCCTTGGTCTTTTGCCCTGTTCAAGTACCTGGAGCCTAAGCTGTGCAATATTATGTCATTTTTATCTTTTCTTACAGCACCGTTAGCTCCTGAGTGATATCAGGGTGAGATACAGACATCTACACTTTAAATTTTTCCTACTTGTTCTTCTTTTCTCTATCTTCACTATTTTATAGGGGTTCTTTTTCTTTTTTTCTTTTTTTTTTTTTTCCCCTTTTTGTTCCTCGCCCCTTTTTCCCCCCATTTTTTCCCTTCTTCTGTTCATTCTTTGGATCATTTCTAATTTAACTTTCTATCTATGTTCCCTTCATTTCTGTGGTTCTTATCCTTGTCTTGGATCTTACTTTGTGTCCCTTTAGATCCAAGTGATATGTTAAGCTAGGTCTACACTGCAAAGGAAAAAAACATCTGAAAGTCGGTAATTTTTTTCCGATGCAAGACCATGGTTGTTGTCACGTTTTGCGCAAAAAACGCAGTCGCTTCTCAATTTTTTGCTGTCACCCATACAATTCAATTGTATGGGAAAACGTCAAAAAGCTAAAAGCGGCGGCGTATTATAAAACATGTTGTATAATACGACAGCGCTTAAAGAGAACCTGTCACATAGATTATGCCCCTGCAGCTGAGGGCAGAAAAGCTAGGGGTCGGACCTGCGTTTTCCAGCCACTGTGACCCTTTTCTGTAAGTGCTGTGTTTTAGAAATTTCCCCCTCCTTAAAAGGTCATTTTTTTTAACCCGGCCCCAATGGGAGGCTTTCTCTGCCCCTAAACTGAAAAACCTGTTACTTTGAATGGAGAAAATGTAAATAATGTCGTGGGCGGGGCTAGCCTTTGGGGGGGGGGCTAACACCACTTTGAAAAAGATTTGAGGGGTAAATGCCTAAAACTGTTGCATTTAAAAATAAGGGTCACAGGCGGGAAAACAGAGGTCTGACACTCCCTTTTGTGTCCCCTCGAAGGGGGGCATAATCTTTTTACGGTTCCCTTTAAAGCGAGTGGGAAAAAAGCCCCTGTGGGACTACACCCGGGTTTTTTCTATTGAGTCTAGGGGGCTGTCTGAACAATCAAATTTTCAGCACTTTTAAAATCCTAAAAGCACCGAAAATACAATTTTATTGCTATAACGTGGAGATATAGCCTTACTTTATGTTTCCCCTTTGTTTTCTCTGGCTGTCATTACTATGCTAGACCATGCATATATATATATTTACCTGTCCCCCCCCGCCCGTTTTATTTTTTATCCTTTATTTCCTCTTTTTGCACTTACTCTTTATTCCTGTTTTTTTCCCCTACTCTCCATGTTCACCCTGTATGCTTTTTCTTATCTCTTTAGTGCTCATTTCTTCCTTTTCGGCATTGTATGCATCTCTGCTCTTTTACTGGTGCTTGCACGGAGTTTCCACGCATAAGCATTAGACTGTTATCTTCTCAGACCTCCCCTTGTCTCTGCACGTGTGCCGGTGTCTAACGCCTGCGCACTTCATTTTTTATTCTTGCCTTTACATAAGCGCGATCACACTACACGCTGCACTGTCTGCATTTAAAAGGCGGCTTAATGCCCAGCAGACCACAGGGCTTCTCGGCTCATACAGGCTGCGGCCTCTTTTCTCCATGAAAGCTATCTCTAACTTCTTGGTAAGTGTTTGAGGATTTAACAAGGTCTATAATTTGCTCCATGGATCTAGGACGGTGCATTACTTTTTTATCCCATTTAATTCTGTAGTTTAATTAACAATTTTTCCCATCTGATATATATGGGTTCACTTATCAGACCCCATATGTATTTGGATATATCTGGCAGTCATATTACTTTCCCTTTGATAGTGATTTCCCCCAAACTATGATAATTGTTCTGTCGGTCTTTTATAGAAAATCCCACTTTTGTGGGCTTTTTGTTTATTGTTTGTATTTTTGCATATTATTGCTACATTTGTAATTTTTTGTATGTTTGTAGTTTATGTCGATTTTAACATTCTGTTATTTTCCCCAGTGAGTGTTTGAAAAAGGTCCCTGACCAAAAGTCGTCTAAACTGTCAAACCCCTTATTCTGTCTATTTGGAGCGTGTGGAAATATACTAAAATAAAATAATTTTGGGCCACATGTATGAAAACTGTCTAGGTCTAAGGCCTCGTTCACACGGCTTATTTCAGAACTTATTTACATCGGATTGCCGATCGTAAAAGGTTCTGAAATCAGTTGAAAATCAGTTGCAAATAAGTGCCACTAAGTGTGGACGTATTTGTAATGATTTCCCGCGGATTTTCCATCTCCAAATCATTGTAGGGGTGAAGCCGTCCGTAAATAATTTAATGCCATTGTTTTCCGTCGGTTGCCCCTCGTCAAATTTCCCCCCCCCCCCCCCCCCCCCCCCCCCCCCCCGGGGGGGCAATCGACACGGAAAAAAGCGTCGGGAACGACGAGCCGTATTTTTATTGAAATCAATGAAAATAGGCTGTTATTTTTCTGATGATTTGCCGACGGATGACGATCGTCAACCCTCAGTAAATCCCGGCGAAATATTCCCTTAACGAACCCTAAAATCACTTTGTTTAACCCTAGTAACCAATCAGGCCATAGCAAACCCAAACCGCTCCCCTTCATTTCATAAAATGCTCTGGAAGGATGAAAGGGGGGGGGCTTGATTGGTTGCTATGGTTGTTTGGTGTTCTTGGACAACAAAGTGAGTTTTAGAATAGACGTTTTTATTTAGTGCCCCTTTCGTGTAGTGAAATTTGGAGTGCTGTCTCAAATTTTTGGTCACTAAAAGTAGGTGCCCAAACTGCACCCGACAGACACTTTTTAAATGCAGCAAGTTTGGGGGGGGGTGTCGCGCCAGAAAGTATGATTCGCCAAAGTTTGCCCAAAATTTTAAATTGCCAAAAATTGGCCAATAACTGTTGTAAATCCGACCTATTTTAAGTGGAAAAATTTTGCCATAGAAAAAAGGACTTTAAAGAACTTCAGACACTTTTTTACTACTGGCATTTCTTACTTCTCTAAAGTGTGGAAACTAGTGTTTTGGTGACAGGTTCATATTGGCCCGTTTAGCTCTAAAAAGGCTCCCAAAATTCTAGGATCTCCTCTAGCTTGTTCTCCTATGCGGAAAGGAAAGGAAAACACTGGTTTTCTATGAAGGGTTTCTTTCATGCGGCCACAAAATATGTAAAGCTTTGGGAAACCTGCTACAGAAGCTGTACATTTTTATCTTTTAGAATGGCAACTAGAACATTTTACGTTGTACAGCAGAAATATGGGTATGTTTTTTCTTGCACCAGCGCCCCCCTACAGTAAGTGGGTGTTTCAAAAGTCATTGAAGACTCGCATCAGACGAATCTCTCTGATGCGGTTTTCTTGAACATGTGGGGGTCATGTATGAAAATGTTAGGGGGTAAGAATGTTTTGTTGCCCTAATAACCAAACAGAGCTATAGCGACCAATCAGAGTCCATAGCAACCCAAACAGAGCCCATAGCGACCAACCCGGTCATAGCAACCAATCAGGCCCTAGCAGGCAATCAGAGCCCATAGCAACCAATCAGACCATAGCAGGCAATCAGAGCCCCTAGCAACCCAATCAGAGCCATAGGAGCAAAAAGAGCCCATAGCAACCAATCAGGTTCATAGAAACAAGCAGAGCCCTAGAACCAATCAGAGTTCTAGGAACTAAACAGAGCTATAACAACCAATGGGAGTGCAGCTTTAATTTATTAGTTTGGGAAAATGAAAGCTGAGCTGGAAAGTTGTTGGGCCCCATTTTCCATAAAAAAGTAGATGTACGCAAAGTGCTATGGGCCCTGATCGGTTGCTGTGGGTTCTGATTGGTTGCTATAGGCAACATGGACAGTTTTACTGCCGGACAATTTTCATACATAAGTGTCAAGGTAATAAATTAGGTGTAGAATTATCTTTTTGTTCCATACCCTTTCCCCTTGGTCATCTTGTCCAGATTGATTGTAAACGGTCTAGCTGAGGCATGGAAATGTACACCCCACCGGGTTGGGCCCCAAATCTGATTTATTAACAGGAAATTACAATTCGTATAACTTTGAATCACATGATTATCCCATCTTGGCAATTGGCTGTTGCTGAGACTCATAGTCTCCCGCATTACGCAATTTGTAGGTATTTCTGATAAAAAAGTTTTCCCGAACTTCTCTCTATACTTGGAGAGGAATTTATTGGTTTTTGATGTGATTCTTGCTAAAGCAGTGCAATGTTCCAAATAAAACTGTGTGGAAAATTTGATACTTCGATAAGGTTAATAAGAGTAAAAAAGTAAAAAGCAATTTAAACAAAAATACTGATGGTTATAAGGATGTAATGATTAAAAAAAATTTTAATGTTTTCCCAAATCTCAAATTGACATAAGTCCTCTGAATATTTCAGTAGCCTCGAGGCCCCTTTAAAAAAGGGTCCTCAAGGGGTGTAGCTGCTTTTTTCTTATAGGAATTTGGGGGGATGTCACCCCCCCGAGAAGAAGAATGGGGAGGCTCGTTGGATTTTTTTTATGAATTGAGAACATGAGTGGATGAAAAGGGGGGAGAATGTTATTTCTGGTGTTTAATGTTTTTTTTACTTCTGTCATTATCGTGTGTACAAGCGTCAAAAGGATAAGCCCCCACCAGATGATGTATTCAAAAAGAGGTGGGGTTTTTTTTCTCAATTTTAAAAGGGATAGAACACTTTCTCCTTTAACCTGTTTCTCCAATTTTATCATTACAAGCTTTCCTTCTTTTCCCCAAATAAAAAATAAAACCTAAACCTTCACTGCTGTAATCTTGACCCTCTCCCATCCCACCTCATCCCTGACTTAATTCAGTTATTATCCCGTCCTCCCCATCTTTTTAAACCCTATATTTAATCTTGGCTTTCCCCTTTCCTCCGGAATACACGATCACCCCCCCCCCCCCCTTATCTTAGAAACCATCTTTGCCTTCCTCTCTGTGAAAACTACGCTGAATCTCTTGCTTCCTTTTCCCTCAAAAACCCTTGCAGCGTTTTCCCTAAACTGCCCTATAATCTCTCCCCCAACTTTTCCCCTTGACCCGCGTGTTGGTTTCTGTTCACGATTTGTAGAAATCACCCTAACCAGAGTCACAATGACCTAGCAATGCTACGCCTCGTGCACTATTTTTGGCCCCCCTCCTAGATCTGTCTCTGATTTCCTTCTCTGTGCTCCTCCCCCTAGACCTATCCTTGATTTTCTATTACTCCGTGCTCTCTCCTCCCCTGCCCTTCCCTTCTCTACTACTCTTGTTCCCCCTTTTAGACTTGTCCTCTCCCTTTTCCCCATTACTCTGTGCTCCTCCTCCTAGCCCCGTCCTCTGCCTTCTTACTACTCTCAGTTCCCCCTTTTTTTGACTTGCCTTGCCTTCCCCTTTATTTTGGGGCTCTGCTTCCGGCCCTGTCCTCTCCCTTCTCCTTACTCTGTGCCCCCCTTCTAGGCCTGTCCTCTGCCTTTCCATTACTTGTCTTCTCCTCCTAGCCCCCTGTCCTTTGCCTTCCCCCATTACTCTGTATCTTCCTCCTGCCCTGTCCTTCCCTTCCCCTTTTCACTCTGTGTTCCTCCTCTAGACCTGTCCTTGCTTTTTCACTATTGCATCCCCTCCTAGCCCTGTCATCTCCCTTCTCCACTCTCTTTGTTACTCCTTTTAGACTTGTCCTCTGCCTTCTCCATTTCTGTGTGCTTCCCCTTCTAGACCTGCCCTCTGCCTTCGCACTATGAAGTTCAAAGAGTTTTATTGACATCCGGAATCCATATTGCAGTATCTCTTTAAAGAATAATAGATCTTAAGGGGTAGTCTTGAAGCTTAAATTTCCTAACCTGGAATTTTTAGTTTGAGAACATTCATAACGGGTTCTTGGTCTTAAAGTTTGTTTTGAGAATGCTGAAAACCCGTGTGACATAGCTTTGTTTGAGAAAAAACACACCGGGAAAATCTGGGAACCCGGTGTGGGATGCTAAATACCCGGTGTGGATTTTTCCAGGCCGGTTTAAACCCTTTAAAAATGGCCATTCAAAGGGGGAGGCCTTATAGGGGAAAATATGATTGTTAGTTTTTTAAGACTTGGTTACGCGTATTTGTTAAGATATAACTGGGAAGGTTTTCTGTAAATAAAAGTATCTGGATTGGGCTTAGGGGACGCCTCCCCACCACAGTGTAGTACCCCGGAATATTTTTCTTGCGGCCCGCTTCTCCCAGCTGAGTTTGGAAGATGAGCTTATAAGTTCCTGTGAAGCTTTGACCATTTATGGTGTGATGAAAGTATGTGTAATCCATTTTATGGTGCTTTCCCTTTTGTAATCAATATTATGTGTGCTTTGCCTTTTAACCTATATTATGAAAAGTATGCACAATATACACTATCTTCTTGTAGTTTTATGTAATCACTAAATCTTCATTAATAAAGACATAAAGCATTTTTGTTGCCCTTTTTTAAAACCCTATGCGGGCTCCTTAAATAGTTGGCAAAACATTTTATTAAAGGAGTGTTGTCAGCAACCTCCTCACCTTATTAGTCAAATTTTAGGAGAATATAGTGTAAAACATACGGCAGAAGGTTTTTCTTATTAAAGGAGTGTTGTCAGCAACCTCCTCACCTTATTAGTCAAATTTTAGCATATTTTGATATTCTGGATATGGTGTAAAAACCAATGGGAGAAGGTTTTCCCTTTTTAAAGGAGGTTTTAAAACGACCCCCCCTTTACCTCAAAAAAACAAAATTTTTTCGAATTCCGATAACCGGAATATGGTGTAAAAACATGGCAGAAGGTTTTCCCTTTTTAAAGGAGTGTTGATGCGACTCCTGACTTAAAAATAAATTTTGCAAAATTAGATAAACCCGGTATTGTGTGAAGCATGGCAGAGGTTTTTTTTTATTAAAGGAGTGTTTTTAAAACGACCTCCTGACCTTATCAGTCAAAAATTTTAGCAGAATTCCGATAAACCGGAATATAGTGTAAAAAAATACGGAGAAGGTTTTTTTTTTAAAACAGTGTTTTCAGAAAATCCTGACCTTAAAAATCTATTTTAGCAGAATTCGATAATCCGGAATTTGGTGTAAAACACATGACAAAAGGGTTTTTCCCTTTTTAAAGGAGTGTTGATGGACCCCCTAACCTTAAAAAAACAAATTTTAGCAGAATTCCCATAGTCTGGTTTTTGGGGGTTAAAAACACATGGCAGAAGGGTTTTTTTTTTTATTAAGCTGTGTTGCTGCAGCCTCTGGACCTTAAAAATCAAAATTTTAGCGAATTCCCCATAATCCCGGGTTTTTGGGGTAAAAAAAAATGGCAGAAAGGTTTTTCTTTTTAAGGCTGTATTGTTAGCGACATTTTGACCTGGGAAAAGTAAAAATTTTGTAAAAAACCCTGCCGGAATTTTTGAACCCCATCCCCAAAAATCCGGAATTAGGTGAAATTCTTTAAGAAAAAGGGTTGTAAATTACGTATCTGTTGATTTCAGGCCCCCCGGGGGCAGGTCCCTATTTTGTTTTGGCCAAAAAAAAGGTACAATGGGTTTTTTCATTGGTGAAACAGGGGTAAGTGTATAAAAGTGCAGAAAACCCCTGATGTGGTTTCCGTTTGCAAAGGGTAAAAAATTTAAAGGAACAAAAAAATTGAAAGCTACTCCATTCATTCCTTAAGAGGTTGGATTTTGTTAAATGTTATGGAAACGGCTTAAGAACGCATTTGTTCTTGGAAAAAAAAAAGGAGAGGGAAAAAAAAAATATTTTGTAGGTAGTGAAATAGCAAGTGAGATGAAATTAAGGGTGTTTTAAAGACATAGGAAAATCGCTATTCAGTTTTGTTTTAGGAAAATAGCAATCCGGCATATAAAAGACCTGTAATGCTAAGACCCCGGTCTCCCTTTTTGGCATGTTATTTAGAGAAACCATGCAGCGTGTATACATTTAGAAGGATTTTTTTGGTTTAAAAAAGCGTATGAAAGTTTATTGTCTTCAAAATTGATGTGTAGGTCTGATGTCCGCGGTCTTGGGTAAATTCTTTTATGGGTTCAGTTTGTGGTAGGTCGAATATTGTATCGTTTGATTTGTTTGTAAATTTGTTTTTGTATTGTGTTTGTGTTTGGGAAAGTTTGAGCCACAGGAGAAGTGTGATTTTGATAATGCAGCATTTATATGTTTTTTGGTTTTGTCCTGTCTTATGAATAGATACCCCCAATGGAATGTTAGGGGGTAGGATGCTAAAATTTTATGTACAGCCTATAAAACGTTCCCGGGAGGGTTAGTCTTGATTGGGGGAAAAATTTTTTATCTTTGGGTCGTGGAGAGAACAGTTTTCAGCTCGTTAATCAAGGGTTTACTTTTTAGAAAGTATATTTTATCTGGGAAAATTTAGATGGCCCCATTTTGTGAATGAACTGAGCTTACTATTTACTATAAGAAATGTTACTTATTAGGTGACGAAAGTTTGTGTTTTCTTCCCGGGAAAAATTTTCCCGATATATTTGAGTTTAAAATTTAAAAAGCTTATTCCTAAAGTTTGACCAAAGTTTTTTTATTGAAAGAAAAAAGTTTGTTTGTGTCTAATTGACGTGTTTTTGTTTGTTACAGGTAATTGGGTAATATTCTGTAGACGATGTATGGTACATACAGAATATACTTGTGTATCCTTGTAGTTTGCATTGTAAGCATATACAATGCATGTCATGTCTGGTGTATGTGTTTACTAAAGAAAAATTACCTATAGGTGTTATATAAAGGATATCCTCATAAATTGGTTTTTGTTAAAGATAAATCCATGTCGTATTTACTGAGCTCATTTTTTATATCTTGTATTGTGTACGCATTTTAGTTTTGAAAAAGTTTTTGTTGTAATGTTGTTTTTATTGACGCCTCTTGCTAATGTTTTTTTTTTCCCTTCCCCGAATGTTCAACTATATTGGGGATGTGATTAATTGTCTGTTTACTTGCAGGAATGAGGAAAAAAAAAGATTTCTAGTGATCCAATGACATCTAATAAAAGTCATCAGTGATATCACTTGTTGAAATCAAGCCCTGGGGCACAGGAAAAAGTTAACCCTGAGTTTATTTGGTAGTACTACTGGGTTTTTGGTAAAAATTTGATTTTAGTTTAACAAATGTAACACAACTGTGCATCCCTTATTGGATAATTTTTTGTTTGGAGCTCCAATTCAAAACAATTCCTTCTATACTATTAACACTGGGGTAAGTGTAGCCTAGGCGCCAATAAACTTGAAAAAAGGGCAACAAAGAATAATTCTATGCTAGACGGAAAATGAGATAAAAATTAACTTTATTTAAGGATTCTTTAAAAAAACGTATTATTTCTAATTATATACGAACCGCTCGCACTAGCCTCCTATGCATAAGGGCAATCACTCTGAATAATTTCTATGCAAAAAGGGAAAGGTATAAAGGCGGGGAAATTTAAATTTCCCAAAAAAGGAATTACAAAGGGTTCTAACCCTATAAAGCCCTACACAGGCTGTCAATTCCCTAGCTTAATTACGGGAAAATACGTCCTGAAAAGGACGATCCCGTCAGGAACCTACCCCTCCCAAACATACGCCTATAATGCCCTAGCATGTCAAAGCATTATACAGTTGAAATAAACATCTTACTTCAAGCAAAAAGTCCCAACATGTTTCGGTGCCTACCCGGACCACTTCAGGGGACAAAGATTGGTAGGCAGTAGTAGATAGTATTCAAGGATGGTGACACTAGAGCATATGGCTCACGGCGTCTGGATAAAGTATGGTGTGCCGGTTATCATAAAACACTCAAAAAAAAAAAGACCAAGAAAAAGGGCTTACCATAGTAGATAGTATTCAAGGATGGTGACAGGACTAGAGCATAGGGGCTCACGGCGTTCCGGATCAGCTATGGTGTGCCGTAGGGTATATGCTTTCCTAATCTAAAATTATATAAGATTGTGCTGATCGCCCCCCAATCAGGACGCTAATGTCTCGTTTTTCCTGACACCAATGGGTTTCCTTTCAGGCTGAGGCTTGAACCGCACAATGTAACATCACTATGTGTTGAAACGTAAGTGACGTACGCACTGTGCGAAACAAAGCTTGAGACGCATACTCAGAGAATAGATGAGCAGCATGACGCTCCTATTACGGAAGTGGCGTAGCGGAGCGCTGAGGACATACATTGAAAATATGCCCTAAATTTAGGGATACCCCCGTCCGGCCGCCCTGTACAGGTCAGACGAAACGGGATGTCCACAATTAGGATTTTAAAAAATGTAAAGCTGTAAATGTCGGAAGCCACAATTAAAGGCAAAAAGAACAGGCAGTTTTTCATAAACAATGGAGAATATAGACCATTAAGATAAATGATGTTAAGACAAGTGAAATTAATCAGTAAGTAATACCTCAACAGAGAATGATAGAGAATAACTTATCTCACTTGTTATTCTGTAACTAAGTGTTAAACAAGATTGCAATATTTATTCAGTCATATTTTAATTAGCCAGTCTGATAATAACAGTCATAACATGCATATCCTACCAAACAAATGTAGTCTATGGTGTGAAGTTGTACTCCTCACAGAAAACAGTTAAAAGTTCAACTGTTCGTTTAACCCCATTTTGGGTAAAGAGTCTTCAATATTGTAAATCCAAAAGGACTCTTTACAGTGTAATGGCCTTATCCAGATTTCCTATTCTGGGATGTGGTCTAATCATCGTCAATCCCTCTGAATTTAAGATGTTTGTAATCGCCTCATGTACGCCAGCCAGATGTGCTTTGCTAAGGGGGTATCCCCATGTGTGTCGTATATCAGCCTAAGGTGTTTCGCCCGATGCGTCGCAAAATTCTCTAGTGGTTTTCCACATATTCTTTACCCGCCTTTATAGCTAGCAAGGAGAACAGATACTTGACACCACAGTTTGAAAAATTGTCATTATCCAAATAACATTGTCATAGTTTGGTTTGAGTTAGTGAAGGTATTTTCCCTGTCTCAATAACTTACATGCCAAGTACAGCCACTTATCATTCTAAACATACCAAGTGTTGTCCATATTACGCCAGGTGTTTTGGGCTGGAGGAGGTGTAATAGTGGCTTTTGACTATTCTATCTCGTAACTTGTCCTTTTCCGTGAAAGTATTCATTTGGACGTGGTCCCACCTTATCTATTAATGTCCTTGGATCACAATCACACATGGTTCTCTCAATGCTTGATGAGGATATCTCTAACTTCCTTAGAAGCCTCAACGAGAAGGTAACCAATGACTCTTGGCTAGATCATATCTCTGTTTGATTGTGGCTCAGATTTTGGGACCAATAATTTAGATCTATCTGTGTTCACGCATGAATAATATCCCATTCATTAAAACATCTTAGGTATCCTTTTCTCTCTATAGTTGATGTTTTTTTGATTATCACTCTTTTTGTTTCTTGTTTTTTTTTTTTTTGTTTTTTTTTAATTTTTTTTATTTTTATTTATTTTGGTTGTTTTATGTTTTGAGTTTTGTTTTTTTTTTTTTTAGTTTTGATGTTTGTTGTTTTGTTTTTGGTATTTTTTTGTTGTTTTTTTTTGTTTGTTATTTGTTGTTTTTTGTTATGTTGTTGTTTTTTTTTTGTTTTTTTTTTTTTTTTTTTTTGTTTAGTTTAATTTTTTTTTTTTTTTTCTTTTTTGTTCTTTTTTTTTTTTTTTTTTTTTTTGTTTTTTGTTCTTATTTTTTTTGAGAGGGGGGGGGGGGGGGGGGAGGGGGTGGGGGTGCCGGGGGGCGGAACCGGGGGGGGCGCGGGGGTGGGGGGGGGGGGGGGGGGGGGGGGGGGAGGGGGGGGGGGGGGGGGCGGGGGGGGTGGGGGGGGGGGGGGGGGGAGAGGGGGGGGGGGGGGTGGGGGGGGGGTGGGGGGGGGGGGGGGGGGGCAAGGGGGGTGGGGGGGGGGGGGGGGGGGGGGGGGGGGCGGGGCGGGGGGATGGTGGGGGGGGCGGGGGGGTGGGGGGGGGGGTAGAGGGGGGGCGTGATGGGGGGTGGGGGGGGGGGGTGGGGGAGAGGGGGGGGGGGGGGGGGGTGGGGGGGGGGCAGGGGAGGGGGGTGGGGGGGGGGGGGGGGGGGGGGTGGGGGGGGGGGGGGGGGGGGGGGGGGGGGGGGGGGGGTGGGGGGGAGGGTGGGGGGCGTAGGGGGGGGGGGGCGGTGGGGGAGGGGGGGGGGGGGAAGGGCGCAGAATATACGCTGACTTGGTATCCGGGCCCGAAAAAACCAGGTATAGTGTGTGGTGGGACAGCAACGCCACAGTGAGGATTGGAGAAAGTGATGAACTGTTTCGGGTTTAAAACCGAAAAAAAAGAGTTGAAAACATTCCATTTGATATCTTACATAATCTTGACATCAAGAAATGTCGAAAGAATTAGCCTGTATTTCTGACTAAATACTCAAACCCCAATGGTATTGCAGTTAAATGTTCATTAATGACGCAAAGTTCCTGATTTCGACCCATTCCACACATGAAATATCATCTATATAGCGGGTCACCATAAAAGACCCACGTTGATTGTCCAGGTGGACAAGGTCACCATCAAAGACATGCAGGCTCTCCCACCAACCGAGGTAAAGATTTCGCATACGATGTGGCCCGCATGGGCTCCTCACCATACATATACCAATCGCGGTTATCCCCTCAGGCTTGTGGAAGAACCTCAGTCACTTGAATAAAAAGAAATTTCTGGTAAGAACGAACCGGTAAACAAATTTTAATACAAAGTCATTGTGTATTGGGCTAACAGAGGGTCCCTCTGCTTTGAAAAAAGGGTACCGTCACTGCCCCATGCCCAACTCATAGGGGAAATACAGGTGTAATAATCCGTCCGACGTCTAATGCTGGCAAGCCAGCTGTAGAGAGGACCTGAACCCACATCAAGTTTACCAAGCAAATATAGTGTATCTTTGGTAAAGGATAGATGGACTTCCACAAAAAGGTGCCAAAATATGGTCCAAGGTAGATGCCACATTTTGGTGGAGGTATCGAGATACCTCACCAAATTGGTCGACCCCCTTTAGGGGGCTTATTCCCTAATGTATTTTTGTGTAAACTGTATAATGGTAGGTATCTCTTGGAGATTTAGGAAATAGAAACTCAAACTCTAGTGCTGAATTAGTTTTTTTGCTTTAGCCATCAGATTAATAGAGATAGTAGATTCCCCTCTTAAAGTTGATCCGTCGGGTCACTAGTAGTTTTTTGATAGCAAGTTTGTATCCCCCAATAGTCTATTTGCAACATTTCCAGATATTTTCCGAATGGTACTATTACCCCCCTTGTTCAGAGGCTTTTATTATGAGTATTTAAGGTCCACTTTTAACTTGAAACTTCCATCATATTTCATGTCTTGTATAGTTTAACGGTAAATATTCTATTAAGCATCTCCAAATTCCTAGTCACGTTGTGAGATGAAATAGATCCACACATATGATGTCCCCCAAGGGCGGCATTTTTGTACTCTTGGTTTCAACTCATGCTAACTGGACCTTGACCAGTATTTATTCTATCCTCAGATATAACAAGGAGAGGATATCCGCTACACCTTCCAATAACTCCTCCCCAATCCCCACAGCTCAGCACATTCCCTCCTATTCTTTAGGCAGTTATATATTATAGCCATTTAAGTTTACGTCCAAAAAGGTTAATGTCCTTGACCCACCTAAATGCATCAAATCTTGTGGTGGGAACAAAGGACAAACCCAATTTTAGGATATTCATTTCATTTGGAGATAGAGGGTGAGAGGATAAGTTAATAATCAATTTTGAATCCTCACTTATCTCGGTTTCTGACCTGTGGGAGTACGGTCCCTCAATTGATAGGGGTGATTCCCTTCTAAAAAAAGGTCTTTGAGAGCCTCTTTGTCGTCGGCCTTTCTCCTTCCTCCTCTTGTACCCTCTGCCCGTTGTTGGCTTCGACTCTGTCGTCTGTTCTGTTCACATTCAGAGTCTGATAATTCAGTATCCGTGGAGGAAACTAATATTTTCTGTTCCCTACTCTCTTTATTATCAGGGTATATATACGCTTTATTTTCCCTGAAATCTGAAGATCACGAACAAATTGCTTGTGCTTTCGGTCTTTGATATGATATTGATACCTGTCTAGTGTATTATGTAGATGTTTTTCTTTGATTGTATAGTCTGGGTGTTGGTCAAAACTCCTTACCAATTCCAATTGCTCTTTTAATTTTTGATTTAATATATCAAGACTTAATTGTTCGTCTTCTAAAAGAAGTTGCATAAATTTCAATGAGCTAGTTGTGGCTTCCTCTTCCCACTTCTTAATAAAGCCTGGGCCTCTCACTTTGGTACCAGGGGTCAGGGAGATACGGAGACCTCGTGGTACAATTTGATGTTTTATATAATTTTGTAGACTCTGGACCTCCCACCAAGTTGAAATTTGATCTCTATAGATCTTCTGTAATTCTTTAAAAGCTATATTAAAGGATGGTGTATATTTTTTCTGTGCAAATTCCTTATCTGAGAATATCTCATTAACCTCATTCAACCATTGATTAGTATCCAACCCTGTCTTGAAAAATCCGGCCATATCAAATCACCATAAAATAAAGACAAATTCCCTCTCTACTATTAACACTGGAGGTAAGTGTAGCCTAGGCGCCAATAAACTTGAAAAAAGACAATAAAGAATAATTCTATCCTAGACGGCACACTGAGACAAAAATTAACTTTTATTTAAGGATTCTTTAAAAAAACGTATTATTCTAATTATATACGAACCGCTCGCACTAGCCTCCTATGCATAAGGGCAATCACTCTGAATAAGTCTATGCATAAGGGAAAGGTATAAAGGCTGGGAATAAATTCCAAAAGGAATTACAAAGGGTTCTAACCCTATAAAGCCCTACACAGGCTGTCAATTCCCTAGCCTAATTACGGGAAAATACGTCCTGATAAGGACGATCCCGTCAGGAACCTACCCCTACAAACATACGCCCTATAATACCCTAGCATGTCAAAGCATTATACAGTAGAAATAAACATCTTACTTCAAGCAAAAAGTCCCAACATGTTTTCGGTGCCCTACCCTGGCAACCACTTCAAGGGGACAAAGAATGGTGAATTGCAGTATAAAAAGTATTCAAGGATGTGACATGACTAGAGCATATGGCTCACGGTGTCCGGATACAGCTATGGTGTGCCATATCAATTCATAAAGAGTTAACAAAGAATTCCTTTGTGTTAAATGGGAGACACCAGTGTGTTTCCCCAGTCAGTATGTTTCCCCCCGGGGTGTGGAGGGGGACGTGTGGCTGGGTGGAGTTGGTGTATTGGGATTTAAGGTGTTGTGTTGTGTATTTGTGGTGAGGTGGGGTTATTGCTTCATTGCCGACTGAACCCCTGTGTGATTGTTTGAATACTAAATGATCAATATCATATTGCAAATGATAAGCTGTGTCCTTTTCTTGTTGCATGTTTTATCTGTGCCTAAGAGTTAAACCCCCTTTACCGCCGGAGCCAGTTTTGGCCTCTCTGACATAGCCCCATTTTTTAAATCTGTCATGTGTCACTTTTATAGCGAGAATAACTTTTGACCCTTTAACTATACATTTGATTCAGGAGATTTTTTTCCCTCTGTAACACATTTGTGATTATGATAGAAAGGAAATTTTGGTCCAAAAAATGCTTGTTTTATTAGTGAAAAAAAATAAAAAAAACGTGGAAAAATTTTGAAAAATTAACCAATTTTTATTTAAACTTCAAAAAGTCTGCATGTAAGACAATAGTTATTCCACTCAAAATAGTTTATAACTCTTGCATCTACCCTAAGACCTTGCTGTATTTGGCTATCATTTTTTTAAATGTCTTATTTTTTTTTTTTACGACATTAGGGGCTTAAAAAAGTTAGGTAAGTAATTTTCAAATTTCAACAAATTTTGCAATATAACATTTTTTTATTGGAACCAGCTCCAGTTCTAAACGTGACTTTGATTGACCTGTATGTTAGATACCCCCATAAATTACCTCATCTATGAAACAAACATCCCTTAAAGAATTCAAAAAACAGCTTTTAGGAAGTTAATAACCCATTAGGGTGTTTCACAGGAATTAAAGCAAAGTGAAGTGAAATTTCAAAATTTCACTTTTTTTGTATGATTTCAATTTTTATACATTGTTTTCACAAAAATACGGTAAAGTTGTGATTCACGGGAAATACAATTAATATTGATTCCGCCCAGAGTCTGCCGTTTTCAAGATATCCCATACTGGCCCCAAGTGCATTATTTGGCTCCAACCACAAGCCCATCAGAATAGTAGGAGCAACCTACTGGTACTTCCTGGGTATCCTCATTTTCAATTACCATTTTATATTAATGGGCCCAATTTCAGGGTGCTAAAACTAATAAGCTCCGCCTAAAAAACCCCATATTGGGAGACTACTACCCCTTACGGAATATATCAGGGGTGCATTGAGTATAAAGACCCCACAGGTAGTGTTTCACAAAATTTTTAAGCTTTAGTCTGTAGAAAATGTAAAAACAAAATTTTTTTTTACCTAAAAATCTGCAACTTTTAGTCTGAAACATTTTATTTTACAAGGAATTCCTGGTAAAAAAAGCACTCCAAAACCTTGTTATCGGCAATTTCTTCCAAGTTCGGCAATACCCTACATGTGGGTGTAAACTGCTTTTGGGCGCATGGCAGGGGGTAATAAGGGAGGGAGCGCTATTTGGCCATTTTGGAACGCAGATTTTGGGTGGGGTCCATGTCGACATTTCAAGCCCCCAAAGTACCGAGAAACAGTGAAAACCTACCATAAGCCGCCCCATTTTGGAGATTCAGCACGCCTCAAGAATCTCATTCTATGGGGTGTATTGTACATTTATGGGTGCACAGGTGTTACAAAGTTTTTTTTTTTTTTGCATTGGGCTATGAAAATGTGAGGGGGAAAACGCAGTTCCACCATTTGGTTTTTGGGCTTTAATTTTACAGCGTTCCTGTGCAAGTATAAATGTAACCCGATATCTTTACTAGGGGGAGGAAGGTGTAGATGACAATTGCAATGGTATAGATTTTATATATAGTTTTTTTTATGTTTTATTTACTTTTTAACACCACAATAGAAATAGTCTAATAAAAAAATTACGTTTTTATGTTGTTCTGTTCTGATAGCCAAACGTTTTCATTTTTCTGTATACGGAGCTGATTACTGGGCTTGTTTTTTGTGGAATGAGTTGACGTTTTTATTAGTACCATTATGGGGGCATATGCTGCTTTGGATACACTATTTTTATTAAGGTTTTTGTGAGGCATTTGAACAATAATACAGCATTCCTGGTATGTTTTTTATTTTTATTTTTTAACAGCGGGTCACCGTGGCAGTATAACTGACATACTATATTACTCAGCGGGTTGATACAATTAACAGGGGAATAACCCATTTGTATATTTTTTATGTTTTACTGCTTTATACACAATAAAAACAACTTTTAAACAAAAAGGAAAACACGTTTTTGCATCGCCATAGTCAGAGAGCCATAACGTTTTATTTTCTGGTGTACGTGAGCTGTGTAAGGGGCTTGGATTTTATGCGGGAAGAGGACATTTTATTGGAATAGAAATTTTTTTGGGGGACATAAGACTATTTTGATTAGTTTTAAAATCCGTTTTTGGAAGGCAGGTGAAGAAAATAGCTTGCAAACCTAGTAGTGTATTATTATTTTTCATTTTTAACAGCGTCACACCGTGCAGTATCCATACCAGGTTAGCTTTACTCTCGGGTCGAATACGATACGGCGATACCCTATTTATATAGTTTTTAAATTTTGAATGCATTTAAAACAAAAAAAAATGTGTTTTTTATTGTGTTTAAATAGAATTATGCATCGACTGTCTTCTGAGAGCACATAACTTTTTTATTTTTCCGTATACAATACGTGTAAGGCCTTATTTTTTGCGGAATGAAACAGAAGTTTTAATTGTACAACTTTGGCGTATATATGATTTATTTTGATTGCTTTTTATTTCCATTTTAATGATGCTGCAGGATGTACAAAAATCGCAATATCTGTACTGTTTTTGTTTTTTTTACGGCGTTCACCTTACGTTAATTAACGTGACATATTATAGGGTGTGTCGTTTACCACCACGGTGATACCAAATTTGGAACATAAATAATTTATGTAGATACTTTTTTGGGGTGATTTGGCGTTAGTAACGGGGAAAAAGGCAGTGGTCCTTGTTTTTTAGTTAAATTTTTTGTGTTTTTGTTTTAAACTTTTTTCAACTTATAGGACATTTATATCTTTTAACTTTTTTTTTTTTCACTTTTCCTTCTAAGCAGCAATCATCAGATTTGCGGTATAGAAGGTAGACAGTGCACAGTCTTTGTAACTGTGTACTGGTCCGCCATGACACCGCCTGTCCACCATTCCCACAGTATGCATAGCGGCCCATGGTGACGTACACAGATGACCCCAGGGAAATTGAACGTGCAACATCCCGGGTTCATCAGACAGAGATCTGCTCACGCACTACTATTGTCGGCAGCCGCCGGATGCAGCAGGAGGAGCTTCACTCTCCTGCCTGCGGCTTAAAATCCGCAACCATGACAGGTTTGCGGTAATGAAGCGGTAATCACCCGAGGCCGGTAGTCTCACGTTTCCACTCCATGCCATGGGTATTATGGCATGCTACCAGCGTCATTACCACTGGTCCCATGGATGTACGAACGCGCTTGGCGTTGGCTCGCCGCAAGCCCGCGCGATCGCCAGGTGCGTATAATACGCCATTTGAGGGAATCACTTCCCGCTAGGCAGGGCGTTCCATACGCCCTATGTTTGGGAAGGGTATAAAGGCCTGATAAAAACAAAGAATACTCTAGGGAAAATATTAAATAAATGAAGAATAGCTAATAGTTAAATAAGATGTTATATGTAGTAATGACATAGAAGGTAATTATGGGGTTTTATGCTAAAATATCCCGTGGGGAAAGAAATTTGGGAGGGCAGTAACCAGTTTCCATACCTTATTTGGTTGAAAACGGTAAAATGATTGACTGTAGTGTGCGTTTATGCCCCCATAGCAGGGTGGGTGATCTTTGCTTTCATGACATTAGTTGGGCATCTTTAGTGAGAGATAATTGAGAGGGGGAAAAAAAAGGAATCGAAGTGATGTTTAGTTTATAACATCTGTTGATATGAGGCCTCCAGTATAGTGGAAAAATGTTTTGGTTCCACTCACTCTTATAAACGATGGTGAAAGAGATCTGGGTAAAACAACCTAGGATAAAGGCCCTCCACAGAAGGCCAGTAGAAGTTATTGCTAGGGGGCAAAAAGGGCAGTGAGGAAACCAGGAGAAGGAAAGTGGGAAAACAGATGTTATCTCAGAGACTAGATAAGACAGATTCTTTCTTTTCATACCCAATCCCCAAAACTTGGAGACGTTGTATTGATCGGTATACGCAGGCAAGGGACCTATTTGGTCTCTGTTGTGACCGCCAATACATTCCATCAACTACAGCGAGGAAGTGCCAGTCAAGGGAAGAATATGTCATTAAGTGAGAATTACAACCGAATCTAACGGTATTATATGGCACAATTGATCGAACAAGTAGCATTATGTAGACAAAAAATGCTACTGCTAACAATATACAAGAGCAGATGGTCCCTCAACTACATACCAGTCCCTCAATGGCCCACCACCAGGTCATGTATTCTAGCTTTCCTTACACTGCACAAGTTTGAATTAATTATTGTCATGCATTCTGTTGGATATATCCCAAAAACATGTACCTGTAGGTGAGGTCCTTAAGGCTGTGGAGTTTGGGGAACACTGGTACTAAGACAATGCATGTAGCTGTACCAACCCCCATATGCAAACTATGGACAAAATCTATAGGGGGGTACTTCCAAGATAAGGAGATCGAAGACTGAGATGAGATCCAGAATTAAACATACCAATTCAATATTATGCTTGTATAAACTGTACTGGAGAGGAATTCCTACTGAGGACATGATAAACCATAAAGACCTCAAACAATTGCATCTCCGATTTTTTTTTTATCAAATATTTTAATCCAAATAAAATGGGAAAAAGGGCCCAGCAAAAAAAATATAGAGGGTAAAACAAAACAAAAATGAAAATTTTATCATGTTTCTTCAATTCAGCCCAAAACTTGTAAAAAATAGGAAAAACTGAATTTAACCCAAAAGGGTTACCCCTCCCCCTCAAAACATACAACAAAAAATTTTACCCAAAGGGGGATGTTTTTTTTGGGGGAATATTTTTTTTTAAATTTAAAATTTTCCCCTATAAACAGGGGGACCGTTGTATTCAAAGTTTGGGTTTTAAAGGATATTCCCTTTTTTTAAACCCCCGTAAAACAAAAACTCCAAAAAGGGGTTTTTTTCCTTTAGCTGAAATTCCCAATTATAATGAAAGATTTTTAAACAGCCCAAAATTTAAAAAGGTTATCCCTTCCTTTTTGTGGGATCCCCGCATACTGCATATGCTGCAGGGCAAAAGGAAATTTAACCCCTTTCGGGTACTAGATCAAAAAATCCTCCCATAACCCTTTAAAAAAAAAAGAAATTAATATACAAAGTTAAACGAAAAGCATTATAATTTTTTGTTTTTAATTCACCACCAGGAAACCAAGAGTTTTCAAATAGTGTTTTTTTAAACCCTTGTCAACCCAACCGGGTTTTGCACCCCAAATGATATTAATTTTGGGGATTATTTTTTTCCTGGTTCCCCTGACGGGTTATTTAGGGCTATATTTTAAATATTTTTTCTATTTTGCCTTGAAATTCTTTTATCTGTTTAAACATTTGAATAGTATAAAATTTAAAACAGTTTTCTTATACATGTATAAGAAATTTTTATTTTAAATTTTTAAATTAAAATTTTTTGTACCAGATAATCTGGATCCAACCCTAATGGGAATATGAAAAAACCCGGGTAAAATTAAAAGGCATTCCTAACCCCCCCCCCCCCCCCCCTCCCCACAGGGGGGTCAAATTTTCTGCTCAAAATGTTTGACCTTGGGGGACCCCTCCCTGGCCCAACCCAATTAGATCATACTGATATTTTACAAAAATGCCCTATTATTAAAACCACACCAATATGGGGCCATAAATTGGCAGTCTGTATCCTGACAAACAACCAACTAAAAATTTTCCCAATTGGGCATTTCCCGGTAATGAGAAACTTCTGACATAAAAGGGGCGTGCTTTCCACAAACACCCGGCTGGGCTACCGCCCAGCAAACCTGTTCTCTACAAATGGGTTTTATTTTTGGGTAAAGGGGGGGCTCCCCATTTCACTTCAAAAACTACTTTGGGTTAACATTTTAAAACTCAACAAGTATCTTTTCTTTTCTAATTTTCATTTTATTTTCTAATTTAGTAATAAACCTTTTATTTTTTATACATTCCCAACGAATTCATTCTTTCACCCAAATCAATCACCCAATTACAACATGTATTCCTTTTCTTATACAAAATGTTTTCACCCCCTGAAGCCATTCCCTTGGGGTATGGTTTTAATAATAAAATAGATTTGGGGGTCAAGGGGGGAATGTAATTTCAAGAGATTTTTTGACCATCCGGGAAACCATATTTACAGCACTCTTTAAGAATAGGTAGTAAAGGCTATCTTTAAGTAAAATTTTATACTTTTGGAAATTTAGTGGGAAAAGTGCATTTGAAACAAAGTCTGTTTTCAGGGCTCTCACATGACTCTTTCGGGGGCGCTGTACCCGATCTTCGGGGAAACAAACTACCCGCAATGTTTAGGAAGAAAAAATGGGGCCAAGTTTCTTGGGGTTTGACCCGGGGGTTTTTTTATCTAGTGGATTTTTCCAGTGCCAGGTAACCTCTAAGGGCGGGCCCTTTGATGGGGGGGGCCTGATACGGAAAAACTGACGTTACTTGCGTAAACTTGGTTACCAGGGATTGTTTCAATAAATATAACTAAAAGTTTGCTGCAATTTTAAAAACTAACCTTGGGGTATAGAGGGGCCCTCCCACCCCCATTAGTATCCCCAAAAAATCTCCTATCTTTGCTGGCCCTTTTCTCCCCAAATGAGTTACTGATAGATGAGCTGTTTAAATTCCGGGAAGCTTTGACCTGTAAAGGGGCCCCATCACTGTATCTCAGGGAAACTCATACCTTTGCTGCCTTTTTTTACCACTAATGATCTTATAAGATTCCCTTTAACTTTGCCCATATATTTTGACATAAATTTTTAATCCAATTATCTGCTTTCCTTTTAACTATATTTTCAAAATAATAAAAACACCTATCTTCGGGTAGTTTTATGTTTTTCACAAAAATCTTCATATAAAAAAAATTAAATAAACTTTTTAATTTGCCTTTTTTAAAAACCGATGCGACCCCCACAAATAGATGGCAAAAAAACCTAATCCCTGATACCTCCCCAATAACCCTCCACCCAAAAACCCCTTTCCCCCCCCATAAAACTGTGCCCAAAACTCCTATACCTCCTCTCAGTAATCTCCTTTCCCAAAACCCTCCCCCCCATACACTCGCCCAAATCCCCCTGAAAACCCTTTCCCTCATGTAATCTCCATCCAAAACCCTTTCCCCCCCATCTTTCTCTGCCCAAATCTCCTATCCCCCTCCCCTCATTAATCTCCATCCAAAACCCCGCCCCCCCATAAAAACCCCCAAAAAATCCCCTGTACCCCCCCTCTTTAAAACCCCAAACCAAAAGCCCTTCCCCCCAAACATCTTCCAACCCTAAATCTCCTGATCCCCTCCCCTCATTAATCTCCTCCAAACCCCCCCCCCATACATCCCTATCCAAATCTCCTGAACCCCCCCGTCAGGTAATCTCCACCCTAACCTTCCCCCATACATCTCTTTCCTAATCTCCTGATACCTCCCCCCATGTAATCTCCATCCAAAACCCCTGACCCCTTACATCTCAACCCAAATCCCCTTTACCCCCCCTCAGAAAAGCCCCCATCTAAAATTTTTCCCCCCCAACATCTCTACCCTAATCTCCTGATAACCCCCCTCATTTTATCTCCACCTTTTCCCCTTCCCCCCCCAATACACCCTTTTCCCTAGTCCCAATACCTCCCCTATTTAACCCATCCAAAACCCTCCCCCCATACTTTTTTCTGCCCAAAAACCCCCCTGATCCCACCCTCATTAATCCTCCTTTAAAAAAAACCTGCCCCCCAAAAAACCAACCCCCCCCAATCCTAACTCCTGATCCCCCCCCCATGAAATCTCCACCCCCATAACCTGCCCCCCCCAAAACATCTCGGCCCAAAACCCTGATACCCCCCATGAAAATCCCAAATCCATAACCTGCCCTAATCTCCGATACCTCCACTCTTTAAATCCCAAACCCAAAAAACCCTTTTCCCCCCAACATCTCTATCCTAATCTCCTATACCTCCCTTTAATCCCCAAATCCAAAACCCCCCCCAAAACATCTCAAATCCAATCTCCTAAATCCCTCCCTCATTTAATCCCCATCCATAACCTCCCCCCATACATCTTTTACCCAAAATCTCCTATACCTCCCCCATGTAATTCCATCTAAACCCCCCCTTTCCCATACATCTCAAAACCCAAATCCCCCTGATAACCTCCCTCTTTAAATCCCCACCTTTTCCCCCTTCCCCCCCAAACATCCGCCCTATCTCCGATACCCCCCCTTGAAATCTCCATCCAAAACCCTTTCCCCCATACATCTCTGCCCTAATCCATATACCACCCATCATTAATTTTCCTTTAAAAACCCTTTCCCCCCCATACATCTCTGTCCTAATCTCCTATACCTCTCCTCATTTAATCTCCATCCAAAACCTCCCCCCATAAAAACCTCCCTAATCACCCTGATACCTCCCTAAATTAACTCCATCCAAAACCCTTTCCCCCCATACATCTCTGCCCAAAATCCCTGTTTCCCCCACCATTTTAATACCCAAATTCATAACCTGTCTCCCCCAACATCTCTCCCTAATCTCCTAAACCCATCCCTAAAGAATCCCCAAACCATAACCTGTCTCCCCCATACATCTCTCCCCTTTAACCCTCCTGAAACCTCCACTCTTTAATCTCCTTTCCATAACCTTCCCCCCAACATCTCTACCTAATCTCCTAAACCTCCCCCATATAATCCCCCATCCATAACCCCCCCTTTACATCCTACCCAAATCTCCTGATACCTCCCCTCTTTAAAATCTCCATCCAAAAACCTCCCCCCCAAACATTCTAACCTTTTCCCTTCCCTGATACCCCCTCATGTAATCGCCACCCTTTAACCTGTCCCCCCCATACATACTAACCAAAAATCTCCTATACCTCCCTCTTTAAACCCCAAACCATAACCTCCCCCCCATACAAACTGCCCTATCCCAAAAACCTCCTTTCCCGGGCAATCCCCCCGCTCCTCAAAAACCTTCTTCTCTCCCCCTCCCTTATCACTCCTCACAAAACCCGTCTCCAAACTTCTCCCATTTTCCCCTTTTCTCGGGAACCCTCCCAACCATCAACTCTCCTCCATTTTCCCACCCAGCTTCAAAACCCAACCTAAAAAACCCCACCCTTTTCAGGACCTATAACCACAATAACCCGCTGCCCCTAAAAACCCCCCCAAAAAACCATGCCCTATCCCCCCACTTCCTTTCCTTTCCCCCTTTGAAACCCCCGTAAGCCATCCGGGCCAGTCCTCTTTACCTCTCACCATTTTAGTGATTTATTTTTCTTTGGAAGTTTTTTGCCCAAATGTTATGATGTCCCCCCTTGGAATTAACTTCCCTCTAAAATAAAAAAAAAAAAACTAAAAAATTCTCAAATTTTTTTTTAAAACACTTTTTTAAAAATTGACAAATCCCTTTTTTTTTTTTTTTTACACTTAAATCAATAACTGACGGCCATAAAGCCAATCCGTACCCAAAGGGTTTGGGGTAAACAGCCATGGGAATACTTTAAAAATAATGGGGAAAAGAAACCCAAAAGGACTCCAATCGGAAACAACCCACGCGGAGAATTCTAAAAGGGAAAAAGCAAAAAGTCAACTTCTTCCCCTCAGCTCTTCCATCCCCAACCCTGAATCCAGCAAAAGTTCAAGCCGATGTAAAACATCTTTTTTGCGGGGTTTCCCCACAGATACTCCAAAAAGACCCCAAAACCCTTAACTCGTTTCCCGCACAGGGGGGGGCCCCCAGAGTCACCCGGGGAAAAAGGGAGCAAAAGGGAAGCCAATTTTAACCCTTTATTAAAAAAAACCCCAAAGGGCCCCTTTAAAATTTTTTATAAGCAAGACTTTTGGGTTGGGGAATACCCTTAACTTTCCTCCAAGTAAAATGCCAAACAAAAATTTCCCCAAAAAAAGGGCAGAAAAAAATTTCAAAAAAATTAACCCCCTAAAACTGCAGTCTGCAATCAAATGCCCCATGTTTTTTATGTTAAACACATTTTTAACCCTTTAAGGACCAATGCTTTTTTTGGGGTTTACATGTTCATTTTTTTCCTCCTCTACTGACATATGAGGGCTTTTATTTTGTGGGACAAGATAGACTTTCTAATGGTGTTATTCATATTACTATAGAATATACTGGGAAACGGCAAAAAAATTCTAAGTGGGGCAAAATGTGAAAAAAAAGGTACTTGCGCCAGGTTTGTTGGAGTTTTGTTTTTGCAGCGTTCAATCTTCAGTAATAATGTATTCTTCTGTATTCTTCTCTGCCATTTTCTGCGACCAATAAATGATTTTCTGTACTTGAGTGAGGGGCATTTTATGTGGGCTGAAGTGCACTTTTTCTTGCTACCAGTTTGGAATGCAACTTTTTTGATCAAATTTATTCCAGTTTATAGGGTACTTGAAATGACCAAAAAACTTTTGACATGTGGAATGTTTTTCTTCTCCGGTGTTCAGCGTACGGTATAAATCGGAATTTTACGGATGCGGCGATACCAACTATGGTAACTTTTTTATTATTTTATTTTTTCTGTTTGTAAAATGGCAAAAGTGGGGGATTTGAACTTTTAATATCTTTTTTACAATTCAAAACATTTTTTTTTTTTTACTTTTTTACAATGCATTAGGGTGTACCAATATGTAGGTTTCACTACTTAACAAGGCTTCCAGTTGTCATGTTATGCGATCTGGGCCCCACAATCTCACCATGGGGATCCCGATCAGAGTGAGGAATGGTGCACATTAAGGGGTTAAACAGCGAGGGATGGCGCCGGCACCATCCTGCTCTGTAACTGGTGGGTGTTAGCTACAATTAGCCTCTAACACCCACCGGGTATGTAGCGGGATCCCACTTAAAAGCCCCTTACTGGCACTGGGACAGAAGTTTATGTCTAGTGTCATTAAGGGGTTAAAGAATGTTTAGGGGTTTTTTTTATTTCCAATATCACTATCAATATTTTAAAAACAAAATCCTGCAGTTTTAATTTTGGCCAATAGGACTAATAATAGTCTGGCACATCCTGTAGAGATCACTTCTCTTTAGTCTCTTCATTACCATCACAGGCAGGATTACACTGACAGGTAACTCCTATATATAGATAACACAGGGTCCACCATTCACTATAGACTGACACTTCCTGTTCTGTAGAGATCACTTCTCTGCAGTCTCCTCATTACAGACAGGATACACCGACAGGTAAAACCTATATATAGATAACACAGGATCCACTATTCACTATAGACTGACACCTCCTGTTATGTAGAGATCACTTCTCTGCAGTCTCCACCTCACAGGCAGGACTACAATGGGATAACACTATATATAGATAACACGGACCACCATTCAATAGTGCCCCCTTTGTTCTTTTGAGATCATTCTCCGCAGTTCCTATATACAGGCGGGATTACACGACAGGTAAAACCTATATATAGATAACACAGGATCCATATTCATATAGATGACCCCTTTCCTGTTCTTGAGATCATTTCTCTGCGTCTCCACATACAGCGGACTACGGCGATAACCCATATATAGTAACCAGGATCCCCTTTCACTATAGATGACCCCCTTTTTTTCTGCAGAAGTGGTGTCCTCCCCTACAGGCATTTCCCACTTGCGTTTTGGAGGGAGGGGGAGGAGTCAGCAGTGAGAGCACAGGCAGTTTGAGAGCCCCCACTTGGGATCTTTATCTCCCTCTTGCTCTGCCAGAGGGGGAGGATTAACCCTATGGGGCGCATTAACAAGCGACGGGCTCCTGAGAAGTTAGGGGTGGAAAAATCTCAGATTTCAACAGAAGGGAGTGGATGCTCAGTGGAAGGAACAAAAGAGTGAGGTTTACTTGCAAACACCCCCAGCGGTGAAGAAGGTGAGCCCCCTGGGGAAGAAGAGACACTGAAGCTGTGTCCGGGGATAAAAGAGACCCAGCAAAAAAAAGCACTTCCCCCGCTGTCGTAAAGCGGCGTTATGCAACAATCCCCTGCGGGGTGATAAGAGACAGTAATGGGGGATGGAAGCAACAGGATCCCAGTGGGGCCTATCAGAAAGATGGAGAGAGCACAGAGCCAGAAAATGTGGGCAGCATGGGTGGGAGAGGAGCACAAACCAGGGCATTTTTTAAATTAAAGCTACTAGCTGCAAGGAAAGCATGTGTGAGTCAAGCAGCACCCTGGTGAACCAAAGCAGCAGCCTGTGTGACCCCAAGCAGCAGCCTGTGTGACCGGCCTGTGTGAACCACCAGCTAAATACCAGCATAACAAGCCCTGTTTCCACCTTTTTAAAGTCCAAAAAAGGGAGGGGACGGGAAAGCCCAGAAAAGGATCCAGTGGCAGCCCAACATGGAGCAGCAAAGACTGGAGGCGCCCGGCAGCGGGGGAAAACCCACGGGGTTGGGGGGGGTGTGCACCCTGGTTAAAGGGGGAATTTCTCAATAAGCAACCCAGGTTTTTAAAAGTCCAGGTGTGGAGAAAAGGGGATTGAGCAGTGCTGAGCCCCCGCCGGGCGGGGGCCACAGGGGCGCAAGGGGGGGAGCCGGCGCGCAACCGGTCCGGAATTCCGCAAAAAAAATTTTTTTTGGGGGGGGGGCCCAAAGAAAAAGTCTTAAAGAGCGGTAACCCCTAAAAACCCCAGTTTGGAAGGAGCATGTGCCTAATTACAAAACGGGGGGGAAATGAAGAAAAATGATTCCCCTGCATTTGGCCAGGTCTAAATTTGTTTTTTTCCTGGAATAGCATGTAATGATCATTTTGTTATTTCAAAGAAAAATAGATGATTAAAATTTAGGATAAAAAAATGCAAATCAAAAGAAAAAAAGACCTCACAAAAGAATGAGGAAAATACGGGAAGAATTGGGGAAACTGAAAATGGGGGAAAACTCTGATAAAAACTTTGGGGGAGTATTAAAGAAAAACTATCGAATGGGAGGTTTTAGGGAATGGGGGGGAAAAAAGGGGAATCGGTGAGGGATGGGGAAAAAAATGAAAATGGGAAGGGGGGGGGGAAGGGGCTGGGGGCCAGGGCCCTTTGGCCCCCAAAACCCGCCCCAAGTGGACAGTGGGGGGATCCCCCCCCGAGGGGGGGCGCTCGGGGGAGGAGGGAATGAACAAAATTGGTGCCCCCAGGGGGGTTATTATGGAAGAGATCAGCAGCTGGAATCTCCCTCAATTTTCAAGTTTTCTTTGGGCCCCTTTCCCTGAAAAAAGGGAGTGGGAAGGGGAGACAAAAAAGGTTGGCGGTGAGATTTCTGGATGGTGTTTGCCCCTTTCCTGGAAAACCAGAAATTGCAGAGGGGGTCCCGGAGGGGAACTAAAAGGGGGGTTCAGTTGGGGGGGTTTTCCGGTGTAGTAGCCCCAAAAATGTTATTGGGCCCCCATAAATGTAACTGACCCCGATAGATAAGTCTTCCCCTCGGTGGACCCGGGGGGAACAAGTGGTCCGAAAAGAGGGAAAGGGAAAAAAATGGGGGAAAAATCCCAAGGTATGGCAGAAAGGCAATAAAGATGTTGGAGAAAAAGGGCAGAGGGAAAAAAAAAATGAAAGGAAAAAAAAAAAAAGAAAAAAAAAAAAAAACAAAATGTGAAGTGAGGGGGGCAAATGAGGAAAGAAGGGGGGGGGTGAATAAAGGGGGTTTGGGGGAAAAAGTTTGGAAAAAGAATGGGGGGGTAATGATGGGGGGTTTGGAGGGCAATGGGGGATGAATAAAGGAGGGGGGGGGGGGAAAATGGGGGAAAATGAATGGGGGGGTATGGGGGTTTAGGGGGCAAATGTCAATAAAGGGTGGGGAATAAGGGGGTTTGGGGGGGTTAAAAATGTTGGAGTAGTGGTGGGGAAAAGGATGGGGGTTTTGGGGGGGGGAAAAAAATGGGGAATAAATGGGAATAAATGGGGGAAGGAAGGAGAAGAGGGGCGAGAGTCTGCTTTGGGGTGAGTGTTTTGGGGTTAAGGGAAGGGAAAAAGAATGGGAAAAAGTGTGAGGTCAGTACAAGTGGGATGGAGAGGGTACGGCCCACCTGCCCCCCGGCTGCAATGGCCCCCCACCTTAGGGACAGGGGGGGGGCGTTTTACGCCGTGGGGCCCGGGGGGGGGGGATAGGTTTTTCCGGACCCCACCAGTTGGGGGAGTGAGGAAGTTTCAGCGCCGCTTCCGGGGAACCCCTCAAGAGAGGCGACCAATCGTACCATAGGGGGAAAGGGGAGATCCCGTTGCCCTTTTGGGGATAGAGAGGCAGGGCTTCTGCCTTCTGGAGAAAAGGACAGGAGGAGAAAGTCCCGGCCCCCCTCCTAAAAGGGGCAGGGAGCCCCGGGGAAAATGTCGCCCGTTAGATGGGGGGCAAAGACGCGGGGCCCCGATGATCTAGGGGTGGGCCCTGTTTGGGTGGGTTCGGGTTTTTATCGGTTTTTGCCCTGATACACCCTACTGCGTTCCCCTTTAAAATATGACTGGTTTTAAGGGGGCCCCGGGGACTCGCTTTTCTGGCCCCTTTGGCAAAACGATGCCGGTGGGGGGGTTTCGGCCCGCGTTTCCCGAAAAATAACTTAAGAGAGTGACCGTTTTAACACAAAAACGAATCACTCTCTTATGTAACTCATGCCCTGGCTGCAGGTACGGGAGGTGGTTCAGTTCCCCTTTAAAACAGGGATGTGCCGGTACTGGTCGGGGGCCTGGGATTTTCTGGTAAGCGAGATACCAGGTAACCCCGTCCCCTACACCCCATCCCCCACTTTCCTGGGGCAGAGACAGAACCTGGTCTTTTCCAGGGGCACCCGAAGCTCTGTTACAGGTGTGGCGCCCCACACACTTTAGTGCCCAGTGCAAGGCGCGGTTTTGCACTATTGGGGAAGTAGGCCATCTAGCCACACCTTGACGGGATTCGCTGTACCTGTGTGGTGACTTGGGTCACCCTTTTAAGTCGTGCCCTCGCTCCTTCGCCAAAAAACCCCCACGTCCCCCGGCAGTGGTGAGAGAAAGGGGGCCCCTGAGGACGTGGAGAGGATACAGATAAAAGGGAACAACAAGGCGAGGGAGCAAAGGGGGTCAATGATGAAAAAAAAGAAAACGGCAGCACAAATAGGGCGCATGGAGGCCGTAAAAAGGAAAAGGGGAGGGGCCCCCGGACCCTCCCCGGGGGTCTTGCCCTTACCTGGAACCGACCTCCAATGTATTTGGACTCTGAGGAAAGTGCATAGGGAAAAACCCCAGGAGGATGGAGGAGGGAGGAAGCGCCCCCCCCGCAGCCCCCTATCCTCAGGGAGCGAAAAAGGGGCGATGGGGTGGAAAGGGAGAGCGGCTCAAAACGGAGTGAAAGGGAAGGGGAGAAGGAGAGGAGAGTGGGCGACTCTCTTCCTGAGTGGGATCACCCCTTTCCCCCAAACCCCTAACCAAAACCCGGGCCGGGAAGGGCACGGTACCCCCTCTGATTGAGGTCGCAATAGGTAGGAGTCCTCAGTAGCCCCACGCCCCATCGGGTGATGAGGGAGGGGGACGTGTCAAGAAGGCCCGGGGGAGGACCTTCAGGGGCGGGGGTATTGCCCCCGGAAAACCCAAAGGGTATTAAAGACCCCGGGGGGAAGAAGTCAGGCAACTGAGTGGTGGGAAGGAAACAGTGGCAAGGGGGAGGGGGTCGAACACTGTAAAAATTGGATATGTCGGTAGTCTAAAAAGGGTGAATCCCCCACCCCAGATGGGGAGGGGGAGGGGAAGCGGGAGAGGGAAGAAGAAAGGTGTTGAGCCCCTCACCCAAAGATGGCGGCACCCAAACCCTGTGGGGCTGGCCAGTATTAATGTTGCCAGCGTTTAAAAAAGATATGGCTAGATTCACGGCTTTTGTTTTTTTAGCCGCCTTAAGTGATATCTTGTTTTTGCAAGGACCAGGCTGACAACTTTTCGGCCAAAGGGAAAACTAGAGGGGAAGGGGGCTGGTCCCTCTTTTGGGGCTCTTGCGGCGAGCCATATGCCGGGGTGGCGGTATTTTTACCGCCGAGGTTTAAAAGCAGAGGGGGATCGAGCTCGAACGGGGAGGGTTGTCTTTTGGTCGCATAAAGGGGCAAGAACTAAAAAAATTAATTAACATCATGGGGCCCCAAAACCCAATGGGATAGGAAAAGTCTCTTTATGAAGGTTAAACCTTCCTTTTTACGAACAGGCAAGTCATCTTGGAGGGGGGCTTCATGCCGTATCGAGGTCCTCAATAGGGGGGGTTTCCCGGAGGTGGGGCTACGAAGGCTCGTGGGGTGAAATTTTAAAAGTTAGTGAGGCTGCCTGGGGATGTCCACATAGGCACAACCCCGGCCACGGGGGTTTCACTACTATAGGGGGATTATGGTAGGTCTAGAATAGATGGTTTTATTTAAAAGGGGGGAATTGTCTCGACGCCCCCTTTTCGGGGGTTGAGGTAGGATTTCTCCAAACACTGTTTGATTTTGTTTTCTTTGAATGTTTCAGAGACCCCCCCCCATGGGGAGAGGTTATTGGAAGCAAAATTTTTCATCCGGAAGAACGGGAAAATTTGACAATCCTTGAGGACTTCCCTTTAGGTCAGGTACCCTTACTGGGCCTATTAGAAGCAAATCAGAGTGGTGGGAAATATTCAAAAAGAGAGC
Organism: Phyllomedusa bahiana; assembly: GCA_025379985.1. NCBI lineage: Eukaryota > Metazoa > Chordata > Amphibia > Anura > Hylidae > Phyllomedusa > Phyllomedusa bahiana. Next base: position 10,797 of record JAODAL010021030.1, on the reverse strand, counting down.
TGCGAAATTCTTCCGCCAGACCCGGCCTTTGGGTTGAACGGGACCGCCGTATCAGGGGTCTGAGGGGAAACTCGAGCGGTGGTTCGACTGGGGGTAGCCGCGAGGAGATCTCCAGGGGGAAGTCCTTATCAAGAAATGTCATATGATAGGTTTCAATCCTTGGTTTTTGAGAGGGGTTTTGGTAAATACCCCTCGCCGGATCCCTACAAAACTGGGATTTCAGTAGGTTGTAAAATGGGAACAGCCCAAAAGCAGTACGGGTCTTTGAAAAGGGGGCCCGTCAGGATCCCGGAGTCGTTAGGTCCTTCTACTCACATCTCTTGGGTAGGGGGAACTAATCGGGACAAATGCTCGGGCTTTTCCGGTGAGGCCATTCTGAACCAGGGGGTAAGCCTCTCTCCTGATTTTTGACAGGAGAGATCAGAGAAGAGGAAGTGAAGGGGGGATGAGAGCTTTGCCCTCAAAAAGACCCCGGGGGGCCCCATGGCCTAACATCGGAATTTTACAAAACCTTTAGGACCCTTGGTTCCCCTTTATGGGTATTTAAATTTTTTTTCTCCCCTCGGGGACTTTTTCCCAAATCAATGAGGAAGTCAGCCCCGAATCCCGTCAAAGGGTAAAGTCCCTCCCACATTGGAAATTTGGGGCCCATAGCGTGCTCAATGGGAAGGAAGATTTGGCAAAAAATGTTTTTTAAAAGGCTAATAAAATCTGCCTCACAATCCTTTCATCGGCTCAGCACTGCTCCATTCCCCGGGCGCGTGCAGTTGCGCCCATTGGTGTCCCGGGGGGCTGGGACGGGGGAGGGGGGTCACTGGAAAGGGGGGTTTACGTGTCCCTTTGGGTCAGGCAAAAGCTTTTGATCGGGTTTATCTTTAGTATCTTGGGGCACTTTCTGAACTATGGCCTCCGGGCGGTTTGTAAATTGGTTAAAAATCTTTTATAAAGGGGGGTGAGACTTTTCCCTGGTGAACGGTTGGTTAGGGGACTTTCAGGGTGGGTCTGGTGTGGTCAGGGGGTGTCCTTTGATCCTTGCTTACGCGTTCGCAGTCGATCCTTTTTAAGGAGGGAATTGTGGACCATTGGTGGGGGTGAGGATGGCCTCGCGGGGGGTTGACCGCCCGGGGTTTAAAAACCCCTTGCCCGATGATGTCACGTCTTTGTTTTCTAAAGAGGAGGCGGGATGGGTGATGTCAGAGGGGGAAAAGCTATTCGGAAGCTTCGGGTCCGGTCAACTGGGATAAGTGCAAAAGGGCTTGGTTGGGGGAAGAGACCCTACCTTTAATCTTCCGGACACCCTCCTGCGCCCCAGGAAACGAAAAATTTTTTGGCATTGATTTCGGTCAGGGGAACTATTCGAAAAAAAAATTGGGAGGACAGGCCCCAAACTTTCCGCCAGAGGTGGCCCGTGGGAAAGGGGTTGGCGTTTTTCCCTTAGAACGAAATTGCCTATCAAATCTTTCCTCCCGTTTTTCATCTATCTGAGCAGCGTGTGCCCCTTTTTCGCGAGTTTCTCTGGCCAGGGTTTACGTCTGTTCTTCCAGTGTTGTGGGGGAACAGAATGAACCTAATCCGGGGGGAGGTGACATACCCCACGGGAGACTGACTCCTCCGGGGTTTGTAGAGCACTCTCCGCAGTCTCCTTTTTATCACGGCGGATTACACTGACAGGAAACCTATATATAGTTTTAAAACAGGGTCCCCCCACTCCAATAGATGACACCTCCGTTCTGTGAGATCACTTCTCTGCAGTCTCCTCAAAACAGGAGGATTTCACTGACAGGGAACACCTATATATAGATAAAAAGGATCCACCATTCACTATAGACTGACACCTCCTTTTCTGCACAATCACTTCTCCGCAGTTCCTCATCACAGGCAGGATTACACTGACGGTAACATCTATTATGATAATACAGATCCACCTTCACTACAGACTGACTCCCCCTGTTCTGTAGAGACACTTCTCCCCAGTCTCCCCATCACGGGAGGATTACACTCCCATAACACATTATTAGTAACACAGGTTTTACCATTTACATGACTGACCCTCCCGTTTTGTAGAGTCACTTCCCCCCGCTCCTCATCACAGGCAGGATTACCCGACAGGGAACACCCTTTTATAGATAACACAGGATCCACCACTCACTATAGCCTGACCCCTCTTGTTTTGTAGGAAACAATTCCCTGCAGTTCCTTCCCCAAAGGAGGATTACACTGACTGTGACACCTATATATAGATAACACAGGGCCACCATTCACTTAATATACCTCCTGTCGTGAGATCATTCTCCGCGTCTTTCATCCCCAGCAGGATTACACTGAAGGGATCCCCTTTTTATAAAACAAGGATCCACTATTCACTATAGACTGACCCTCCGTTCTGTAGAGATCCTTCCCGCAGTCTCCTCATCACAGACAGGATTACCTGACAGGTAAATCTATATTAAAACACAGGATCCACTATTCACTATGACTGACACCTTCTGTTTGTAGAGATCACTTCCCGCAGTTTCCTATCACAGACAGGATTCACTGCAGGTAACCCTATTAATAGATACAAAGGTCCATGTCCTATAGACTGCACCTCCTGTTCTGTGAGATCACTTCCATCATCTGTCAAGGTCCCCTTTCATTTCAAAAAGTCTCTGAAAAAAAAGAAAGGGGGCGCTGATTTTTTGTGCTAGCTCTGATTGTTTTTGGGCAACTAATCAAAAATAATCCTGTGGGGGAACTAATAGGGTGAGAACGACATTGTCCTAATAGGACGACCTTTATAGAGGAGACAGCAGTCATCTGCAATTGATAGAGAAGTAGGGGAGATTCCAGTAAAGCTCTGGACAGAGACTAGAGAGAAGGTTCAACTGTAACAAGGGGATCTCATAGAAATAATCTTTAAGAAAAAATGAAATGATAAGGAAATCATCTTCTCTACTTCGGTTACTCCACAATTTTATTCCATTGTGAGAATAACTAAATAACATCTGCCCGGGCTAAATTCTTAGGGCGACATGCAATGACACACTAGTTCTAAATCGATATAGAGGTGTGTGGAATGCAAAAGTATGTATTAAACTTTGTTTCGAGTTTTGGCATACGACTGCTCACACATCTTTAAAAATAGGCTACAACAGTTTTTTGACTCAAAGTACACCAGAAAACTGATACAACCCTGTTCATACATGTTGCCCATACTGTACATTTAGGGTGACATGTATGAACGGGGCTGCACCAGTTCTCTGGAGTGCTCTGTGGCCAAAAACCCGTTATAGCCCCGTTCTACAGATGTATGATGATAATAATTATAATAATAAAAATCGTATTTATATAGCGCCAACATATTCTGCAGCACTTTACAATGTAGAGGGTATAGGTACAAACAAACATAATAAAGAAAAATCTACGTACAGACAAACCAGGTGTGGGGTTTCCCTCCCTCCAAAGAGTTACATTTATTGGGTGTAGGGGGGACGAAGGGTGAAAATTGCTCAGTTTAAAGGGTCCAGCCATGTTGTAAAATAAGGGGGGGGTTTAATAGAAAAGTAGTGAAACCTGCCCCCCTGACAGTGCATTATATACGAAAAGTCCCTGTGGATGCCAAGGCGGAATGAAGAAGGTGTTGTGACGTGGGAGTGGACCCCGGGGGGCCAACGCAGCGGTGATAGCAAAGCACGCCGGGGAAAAGGAATCTAAGTACCCCCCGGTTTTCACCAGACCCGCCAAAAAGCGGGAGGGACTTGCGCGGATGAGGCTACCAGGTCGTTACCCCGCCCGTGACTTGCTTGGAAGGCACCCGGGGGGTACGGGTGGTACAAAAAGTAAATCCAAAGGCAAAGCGGGGACAGGCAGAAGGTCGGGGGCAGGAAAGAGAGGTTCGTGGTCAGGGCGGCAGGGTAGGGCAGGCGCAAGGGTTCGGGGGTCAGAGGAGGCAAGGCAGGGCAGGGGCAAAAGGAAAGGGTCAAAAAAAGTAAGAGGCGGACTGGTAACGGGTAATCAGGACGGAACAGCAATATTCAGACACTAGGAAGAACCCAACAATGGCGGAAGTACGGGGGGCGGATATTAAATAAACCCAGCGCCCGATAATGCCCAATTATTGGGACACTGGCCCTTTTTAAAATTTTTTAGAGAAGGGGCGCGCGGTGCCTTTTAAAAGGGGGCGACCAACGGCAGACGGCCGGGCACAGGAGCGGCGTTCACCGGAGGGGGGCCGGGGGTAAGAAGGCGGCGCCGAGGCCGAGCCAGCAGGGGGGGTGGGTCCGGGCCGCCGCGTCGGCCCCCCCGCGGGGGGGGTGGTCGGGGGGGGCCGGGGGGCCCGCGACCCCGTGACAGTACGCCCCCCCTTAGGTCTCCCCCTTTTTTTTAAAAACCTAGGAGGAGGTCAGGAGACATTTTGGCCTCGGTTCCCCGACCGCTCCTCCGGCCCAAACCCCCTTCCAGTAAATGAGAAAAAAACCGCTTCCCCCTCACTGTTTTGACCCAAAACCCCCTCCTTGACCTCAAAGATGTTATCAGGTTTGGCCCAGGAAAGGCGAAAAGGGACCCGGGCAAAGCGATTCGACAAGGTTTGGGGAGGGGGACATGGAAGGAGTACGGGATGCGCAGGGGGGGGGGAAGGGGGAGTTTGTAGGACCCCGGGTTTAGACGTTGCAGTACCTCAAAGGGACCCACGTATTTAGGCCCTAGTTGTAGCTAGGCCCCCCAAAAGCAAATATATTTCTGGTAGCCAAACCTTATGCCGGCTCAAATAAGGGCAAAGGGCCCCGGATCTTCAGCCGGATTTTATTGCGAGCAAAAACCCGTAAAGGGCCTTTATGAGCTCCCAGGGCCTTGATGTCCTTAACTTGGGCATCACGGGGGACAGACACGAGGGAAAACAAGGGGGAGGGGCGGGGGGGGGGGATGTAACCCAAACACGAAAAAAAAGGGGGGGGCCCCCGGGGATCCCGAATTAAAGAGTTATAAAAACTCTCCCCGGGAAGAAATCAGCCAAATTACCCTTGCCGGGCGGACACAAAGTCCCGCAGGTAGGTACCCAGCCCGGGTTTAACCCTCTTCCCGCCCGTCGTTGAGGGTGGTATGCGGATGGAAATCAAAGCGAACCGCAAATTGACCCCAAAAAGCCCCCAAAAATTTTGAAATGAACTGGACTCCCAGTCAGAGACAATGGTAACGGGAGCCCCATGCAGGCAAAAAACGTGACTGAAAAAAAAATTTGGGCAGTGAGGACCCAAGGGAAAAACCAGGCAGTGGGAAAAAAATAGCTTTTTTGGAAAAACGGTCGGTCACGACCAGATGACGGTTTCCAGAAGAGGCGGGGGTCAGAAATGAAGTCCATGGCTAAGGGGGTCCGGGTTTTTCCGGAAAAGGGGAGGCTGAAAAAGGCCCCGCGGGTTTGAGCGGGGACCTTTTTCCCGGGGAAGGAGGTGCGGCTAAAACAAAGTCCCGAGACCTGAGCAAGATAGGCCACCAGTAAAGCGGGAGATCGTTGCGCGACCTATGGCCCCTGGGTGCCCAGCGTACGGAAGCGTCCCCCCCACTTCAGGACTTGGGGCCCAAGGCAGGGCGCACTACGTTTCCCGGGGGGGTGGGGTTGGAGATCCCGGGGGGGGCCCGTGACGAGTCGCTCAGGGGGAAATGTGTGGGGAGGAGACTCGAGACCCCCCGTACCGGGAACGAGAGAGACGTCCCCCCTATTTTTTTTCTGGCCGGCCGAAAATTGACGGAAGTAAAAACGGTCAAAGAAAAGTGACCCCCTGGCTGGGGGGTTTAGGCTTGAGCGACTGCAGATACGGGAGGTTTTTGTGGTCTGTAAAGATACAATGGGTGGTGAGCCCCTCCAGGGTGCCCATTCTTAAGAGCCGCTTTAGGGCCCAGAAATTTCTCGATCCCCTTTGGTATAGTTCTTCTGGGCGGGAGAGAAATTTTGGGAAAATACCACAGGTCAAAGTTTACCTGGGGAGGATCTCTGGAAGGACAGTGCCGGCGCCGACTGAAGAGGCATCTACTTCCAGAATAACGGAAAAGGGTTGGGCTGGGAGACAGGAATCGGAGCGATGCAAAAGCAGCTTTGAGCCGGTTGAAGGCGTCTTGAGCTTCTGGGGGCCCGGGCTTGAGATTGGGGTTTTTAGTTAGAGCCATAAGGGAAACCACAGTGAGAGAGGTGGGGGAAAAAATTGTCTGTAATAATTGCAAACCCCCAAAAAACGTTGAATGGCCCGGGGGCCCCCGGTTTTGGCCCTTGAAAACCCGGGGGAGTTTGGAAGGATCCATCTGGAGACCCCATCAAGAAGACCTAGGAAGGGGTAAGCTGGTACGTTTTGAACAGACACTTCTCGGGTTTGCAAAGGCTGATGAGTGCGGAGTGCCTAGGACCTGGGGACGTGGGGGGGCGAGAGCTGAGATCGGGGAGAGGAGGTAAACCCAAAAAAGCATTGCACGACCCTAAAAGTGGCCTGAAAAAATTTCATTGCAAATTCTGAAATACGCCGGGCGTTTTAGAGCCCAAAGGGAAAACAAATACTCAAATGGCCACCCGGGTGTAAATGGTTTTCCATTTGTCGCCTTCCCCATGCGGGTTTAAATTTTAGGCCCCGAAGATCCGTTTTGAAAAAATTTTCGCCCCACCAGGCGGTCAAAGAGTTGGAGATCAAGGGAAAAGGGTACGGTTTTTTTTTTTTTTTTTGGTAATTTTGTTCAGGCCCGATAATCGAGCAGGGCCGGAGGGGGGGCCCCCTTTTTTTCTCCCGAAGAAGAACCGGCTCCAGCGGAGAGAGGATTACGGAGAAACCCCTTTTCGGGGGTTTTTCCTTGATGTTACCAGACATCCTTTAGTCTCCGGGACGGAGAGAGGGTAAAAACCCGGGCCCCTTGGGAGGAGTACAGCCCCGTTGCAGGTAATGGGACAATATAAGGCCCGGGGTGGGGGAGCGTTTTTAGCCCGCTTCCGAAAACATCGGCAAAATCCCCCTAAGGCGAAGGGGAGACCGTGAGGAGGCTTGGGGGCTTCCCGGGTGGGGACTTGAGGAGCGAGTTGCGGGGTTGGACAGGGCAACGAGAGAGCATGCGGAACCCCAAGCTGACTTCACCTTCTCCTCCAAAAATGGGGGATGGGGCCCGTACCCCAAGGGAAAGGCCCAAAAGGACTCCGAGGGGGATCGAGGGGGACTAAAAGTCGAACGTTCCTTGTGAAAAGCCCAATTTTCAAGAAGAGGGGGGCCGTCGGAAGCATAGCGTCTTTAAGGTTCGCCACTAACCGAGGAGACGAAAATAGGTTCAGCAATGGAGTCAAAGGAAGACAAACCCGGGCAAGTTCGTGGCTTATGAAGTTTTTCCCGTGATCCCGAATCAATAAAGGCCTGGGGCCGGAAGGTGGGTGTCCGGGGAAGCACCCAAAATATACGGGCATGGTCAGATGGGGAGAGGCCGTTTTGACACCTAGGGTTTCCTCTCCTCGAGCCCTAGGTGGAAGTTTCCGGGCGTACCGGACAGTCCCCAATGAAAAAGCAGAGCCGCCACAATAGAAGCCAGCTGCTTCGACACCTGAGAACGTTCTCTGGAAGGTGGGCTCTCTCGACCTCATAGGTTCCTATTCGGACCTTTTAAGGAGGAAGAGGTGACCCGGGGAAGTGGGGAAAACCAAACGGGGGGGAAAAGACGTGGACGGACGGTTTCCCGTTTTAGGCGGGGCTCTTGTTGCCTTTCGGCGAAGCGAATATCCCTCGGGTGGCCAAAAGGATTAGATTTTTCCAAGGAGCTGGGAACCCGGCGGGGAGCCGTCCCTTTATTTTCCCCCGGGGGGCCTTTCCAAAATGTTGCCACCAACGCTTCGTTGTTCCGTCCCGTCCGAAGGGAGTCGAAATGCACGAAATGACCCAAGTGGTGTCGCCTCAAGCCCCGGGGCGCGTGCGGAGCCAAGAAATACGGGCCTGGTTCCTCAAAGCTGTGCGGAAAAACCCCCGGGGGGAAAGGGTTTGGAGGTCCCCCGTCAGAGGATCCCCCCCGATCCCATGTGGCATAGGCCAACCAAGGCTTCTCTAGACAAAAGGTGATAATGAAGGCCACCTTGGCTCGTCTGTGGAATTGGTGCCCATCATTTCGAGGTGGATGGAGACTGGTGAGAAAGCCCCGGGATTTTTTGGGATCTCCCCCTCGACGTGAGGGGAGTGCAATGCAGAGAGGGTCCCCAAGCCGGAGCAGGTGAGCAATGGAGCGGAGCAACGGATGCAGGTGCAGAGGCGGCAGCCCGGTGGAGGCGAGAGTCGCCGGTTTTGCTCAAGGCCGCAAGCTGGTCGATTGTTGATCTGCGGGCGACAGCTGTAGAGTGTCCCCCGGGATCAGGCAGAGGTACCCTGGCGGAATCCAGGGCCCTCGTACTGTGATTTGGGAGTGGATCCGCTGGGCCAAAAGAAGCGGGATAGTAACCCCGCCGGGAAGGAATCAAGTGCCCCTGGTTTTCACCAGAAAACCCCCCCGCAAAGGGGGAATGGTTTGCGCGGCGTGAGGGTACCAGGTGTTACCCCTGATTACTTGCTTGCGAAGGCGCCGGGGTTCAGCGTGGTACAGAAAAGAATCCGGGGGCCCCAAGTCGGGGACAGGCAAAGGTAAGGGCAGGCAGCAAGGTTCGTGGCAGAGGAGGCCGACGGTAGGGAGAGCGGGTTCGTGGGGAGAGGAGGGGCCGGGAAAGGGCAGGGGCAACAGGAAGGTCAGAAAGTAAGAGGCGGTGGTAAAGGGAATAGGAGGAACAGCAAACCTCTAGACATAGGTAAGCCACCCAAAAGAGGGAGGAAGTACTGGGGGGGGATACTTAAATAGAACCGCGCCCCATAAAGACCAATTTTGGGGACACTGGCCCCTTTTAAAAAAAAAGAAGCCGGGCGCGCGCGGCCCTTTAAAGGGGAGCCACGGCACGCGGGCCCGGGACAGGCAGGGCGGCGTTACCGGGCGGGGCCCGGGTTAAAAGAGGGGGGCCGAGGCCCACCAGCAGAGGGGTGGTCGCGGGCCGCCGGAGCGGGGGGATGGTCGCGGGGGGCAGCAGAGCCCCGTGACACGTGTGTGACAGAAAGCAACTGGTTAACATTTAGGGATCTTGATAGACCTGCCCAAGAAGATGTATTCTCAGAGCACTCTTAGGGCTTGTTCACACGGCTTATTTGGACGAGTTTTTAGACGAGGTTTTCGGAGCGTTTTCTTGCCCAAAACCTAGTCCAAAAAGCTTCCTTTTTATTTTAAATTTATTTTAGTAAAACCTTGTTGTAGTTCCACAAAAACGAGGTTTTTCACGCTTTTTGGAACAATGAAAAAGAAGTGTCAGCCAAATTTTTGAAGCGTGTATTAGGGGCTTTTTGGCGCGGTTTTTTTTCCTTGGGTAATTAATTTGTATGGGGGAAAAAAACCTATTGAAAACCACATCCAAAAAATGATCCCCAAAAACCCCGCCGAGTAAACAGTTTCAGGCGAGGTTTTGGGAGCGGAAACACTCTGAAAACCTCGTCCAAAACCATGTCCAAATAAGCCGTGTGAACATGGCCTTAAAGCTTTAGGGGTTGTGCGTGTGCCTGAACGCCCGCGGTAGCATGTTCCAGAGAACTGGTGCTGTACGTGAAAAATCTTGGATACGGGCATGGGTGGTTCGGATGACTGAGGCATGTAGTCGAATATCATCAGCAGAGCGAAGAGACCGGATAGGGTGGTAGACAGAGATGAGGGAGGAGATGTTAGGGGTGCAGTGCTGTGGAGAGACTGGGTAGGGTGGTAGACAGAGATGAGGGAGGAGATGTTGGGGGTGCAGTGCTGTGGAGAGACTGGGTAGGGTGGTAGAGATGAGGGAGGAGAGGTAGAGGGTGCAGCACTGTGGAGAGACCGGGTCGGGTGGTAGACAGAGATGAGGGAGGAGATGTAGGGGGTGCAGCACTCTGGAGAGACCGGGTAGGGTGGTAGACAGAGATGAGGGAGGAGATGTAGGGAGTGCAGCGCTGTGGAAAGGCCAGGTAGGGTGGTAGACAGAGATGAGGGAGGAGATGTAGGGGGTGCAGCACTCTGGAGAGACCGGGTAGGGTGGTAGACAGAGATGAGGGAGGAGATGTAGGGGGTGCAGTGCTGTGGAGAGACCGGGTAGGGTGGTAGACAGAGATGAGGGAGGAGATGGAGGGGGTGCAGCACTGTGGAGAGAGCAGGAGGGTGGTAGAAAGAGATGAGAGGGGAGATGTAGGGGGTGCAGTGCTGTGGAGAGACCGGATAGGGTGGTAGACAGAGATGAGGGAGTACATGTAGGGGGTGTGGCACTGTGAAGAGACCGGGTAGAGTGGTAGACAGAGATGAGGGAGGAGATGTACAGGGTGAAGCGCTGTGGAGAGACCGGGTAGGGTGGTAGAGATGAGGGAGGAGATGTAGCGGGTGCAGCACTGTGGAGAGACTAGGTAGGGTGGTAGAGATGAGGAAAGAGATGTAGGAGGTGCAGCACTGTGGAGAGACCAGAAAGGGTGGTAGACAGAGATGAGGGAGGAGATGTAGGGGGTGCTGTGCTGTGGAAAGACCGGGGGTAGGGGTGGGAGCAGAGGTGAGGGAGCAGATGTACCGGGTGCAGCACTGTGGAGAGATCGGGTAGGGTGGTAGACAGAGATGAGGGAGGAGATGTAGGGGGTGCAGTGCTGTGGAGAGAGCGGGTAGGGTGGTAGAAAGAGGATTAGGGAGGAGATGTAGGGGCAGGCTCGGACTGGGCCGCCAGGGGACCGGGGAATCCCCCGGTGGGGGGCCCCCCGAGCCGCTGTGGCCCGGAGGAGGTGCCGTACCCGGGCC
>JAODAL010021029.1:0-67992 GCA_025379985.1 Phyllomedusa bahiana | reverse complement strand
TACCTGGCTAACAGATGGGGGGCCCTCCGGGCAACAGATGGGGCACTACCTGGCTAACAGATGGGGAATCTACCTGGCAACCAATGGGACATCTAGGGCAACCAAATTGGGACATTACCTGGAAACCCAAGGGGGACATTACCGGCAACAAGGGGGGGCCCCTACCGGGCAAAATGGGGGCCCCTCCCTGGCTAAAAAAGGGGGGAAAACCCTCCCTGGCAACAAAGGGGGGCACTACCGGGGTCCCCGGGGGCTCACTTGGCTATTGGGGGCATCTACCGGCCAAGGGATACCTGTTAGGGGGGCTAACTCCGGGCTATAAGGGCATCTTGGTTTTCTTCCAAACCCGTTATGCAGTTAGGGGGGGGTTTGTGGCTTTTTTGGGGGGTGGCTTACCGACAGAGGGCAGGTCCATGAAAAATTTTTGCCGCCCTGAAGTCTCCTGCTTTTTTATTTTTAAAGTTGGCAACCCATGTTTAAAATACTGTAGTGTTTCTCCAACAGCGCATAAGACCAAACTCTAAATGATAAAAAAAAAAGCATAGGTCTTATTTTCGGGGAAATGGTAATAAAAATGAACAGGATAGAGCAAAGCGACACGTATGAACCTGGCACCGATTCGCCAGTTCTAGCTCTGCTTTTAGTATTGTACGATCCTACAGTATGTATGAAAGTGTCTCGCAATCCATGCGCCTAACATTGGCGCATAGAATGTATGCACCAAAATTTGTCTCAGCCATGCCGCTTTAAAATTGGTATGGATTTGTACGACAATTTCGTGGAAAACTTTGCCGCTTTTCTGGTGCTTCTGGTGCATCTTATGATTGTGCCACGTTGCCCCTGTATCTTTAGCGCTTTCAGAAGTGTCTTGCCTGGCGTGGATTGCGCAAGCTGGCGTACAGTGGTTCATACATCTATAGAACAGGGCTACGACAGTTTGTTTGGCTCAAAGCACCCAAATAAAATGGCGCAGCCTTGTTCATACATTTGGCCATAAAACTTCTCCTCTTTTGAAATCCATTCAAAAACTGCATCTAAAAACCTTAACGTGTAAATATTATTGCGCATGCGCTGAAGATAAATAGGTAGTAGATGTGCGTTGTAGCCAAAAGGCAGGCACTTACTAGGTAAAACCAACATTCTTGAACAACATAGCATTACCACCAAAATCACACGGCTTTTTACCACATATGGGTATTGTCTCACCGCAGGTGGAAGCCACTTTGTGCAAGCCTGGGGGTCTCATGGTACAGAAGCCGCAGGTGGACAATGCTATGACCAGAAGGGGGTAAAATCCCTCCTTGGGGAGAGCCACCAATAAATTGCTCGGTGTGAGGATTTACTTGCCTTTCACACCTCACTGACTGTTTTGCCTAAAGCAAAGGCTTCTGGGAAAAGAGCTGAGGAGCTCCACAGCGCACTCTATTTCATCTAGTTATCCTCAATTCACATGTAGCTCACAGGAGCCTTGCAATGTGAAAGGGATTTGAGCCAAACCAGTTAAGTTCATCTACGGACAGCTGTTTCGGGGTATTTGCTCCTCATCGGTGCAGAGTAGAACTTACTGGTTGAATGCCATGACCACTAATGGCCATAAGAGATGACGTCATTGGTGACGTCACTGTTTCACCAGCAAATACTATATGCCAATGGGCGCTAGGTTTGTCTGCATGTGGCTTCTGCACCCCGGGACTCCGGTCTGCTATTGGATTTTGTTATCCTCAGTTCACATGTAGCTCACAGGAGCCTTGCAATGTGAAAGGGATTTGAGCCAAACCAGTTAAGTTCATCTACGGACAGCTGTTTTGGGTTTTTGCTGCTCTTCAGTGCAGAGTAGAACTTACTGGTTGAATGCTATGACCACTAATGGCCGTAAGAGATGATGTCATTGGTGACGTCACTGTTTCACCAGCAATACTATATGCCAATGGGCGCTAGGTTTGTCTGCATGTGGCTTCTGCACCCTGGGACTCCGGTCTGATATTGGATGTAGTTATCCTCAATTCACATGTAGCTCACAGGAGCCTTGCAATGTGAAAGGGATTTGAGCCAAACCAGTTAAGTTCATCTGCGGACTGCTGTTTCGGGGTTTTTGCTGCTCGTCAGTGCAGAGTAGAACTTACTGAATGCTATGACCACTAATGGCCGTAAGAGATTATATCATTGGTGATGTCACTGTTTCACCAGCAATACTATATGCCCATGGGTGCTACATTTGTCTGAATGTGGCTTCTGCATCCTGGGAACCCAGTCTGGTAACCACTGCCAGAAGCATAATTAGAGTTCATAGGGCCCCAAAGCAAAAGGAGATGGGGCCCCACCACCTTATGTCAATAAGGGCAATAAGCAATAGGTATAAATAATACCGCCATGTATCAGGAAACCTGCATAGTAGTGATGGACAGCAGAAAGCTACTAACTATTCGTTCTGTACAAAAAGGAACCATGTTCTTGTACCTGAGTGGGACCCCTCAACCTCTGGACCCCGTAGCAGCCACTATGGCTATAGTTAGGCCCCTGACCACTGCACTGTCACAGCCTCAGTATTCACTATGACAGCAGTGTACGCTGTTTGGTCTAGTGAATGGGGCTTCCCGTAGGTGATGCTGGGCCTTGTAGTTCTCCTGCGGCTGGACAAGCGCAGGTTGTTGTAATTGCACTTCATTCAGGGCTGATCCTTGTGATTACAGCGCGGAAGTAGCAGCTGGTTGTTGCCGTTCTTCTAATGACAACCAGCTGCCGTACACTGAAAACCATTAACTGCGACATGCCTGCAGCTCGCTCAGTCTCCCGACTTGATTAATTTTCAAGGTACTCTCCTCGCCAGGCGTCTCCGGTCTTCCGCTACGTTCTAAGAGTCTACTGAAATCTGAGCGTTGCCCCCCGGAGTCCGGTCAACGGTAAAAGGTGTTATCTGGTTTAATCAAATTCTAGGTAAATGGCTCCAGGATGGGGAAAAATAAAAACAGGAGCGTTATTTCCCCCCCACCTCCCCAATCTCCCGCCGCCGTAGCCCTGGAGCACCCCAGAAGTGAAAAGCAGCAGAATGGAACCCAAAAGTGGGGAGGATCCCGAGAGGGCCCAAAGCGGCAGCAGCGGAGGGCCGGGACTGGGTGTCACTTTTTTTTTTCTATTTTTCCCCATTTAATTATAATTTTATTCCACTAAGACAACACCTTTGAATTCAAGACAAATTTAAGCGATTCTATTTGGGTCAGACAAAATTTGCCAAAAATCATCCCTAGCCTTAAAGGGGTTGTCTCACTACATTGATCCATCTCACCTCAGTCCTGTTTTCTTGGTTTCACTTTGAATTCAGCGGCGTGTAGTGGAAACCAGTGCTGGCAGCCTATCAGGAGAGATCAAACAGGTCTGTAGCTACAGCAACCAGCGCTGGCAGCCTATCATGAGAGATTGAACAGGTCTGTAACCATAGCAACCAGTGCTGGCAGCCTATCATGAGAGATCGACCAGGTCTGTAGCTATAGCGACCAATCAGAGCCCATAGCAACCAATCAGAGCTGATAGCGACCAATCAGAGCCCATAGCAACCAATAACAGCTCATAGCAACCAATCAGAGCTCATAGCGACCAATTAGAGCTCATAGCAACCAATCAGTGCTCAAAGCAATCAGAGCCAATAGCCACCAATCAGCGCTCATAGTAACTAATCAGAGATCATAGCAACCAATCACAGCTTATAGCGACCAATCAGAGCCCATAGAAAATTCGCGCCATAGAACAATCAGAGCTCATAGCAACCAATCAGAGCCCATAGCAACCAATCAGAGCTCATAGCAACCAATCAGAGCCCATAGCAACCAATCAGAGCTCATAGGAACCAATCAGAGCTCATAGGAAGCAATCAGAGCTCATAGCAACCAATCAGAGCCCATAGCAACCAATCAGAGCCCATAGTAACCAATCACAAACCAAAATCCCTGTCTGAGGCCGGCTGGTTGCTCTCTATGAATTTGCGCCGTAACTAATCAGAGATCATAGCAACCAATCACAGCTTATAGCGACCAATCAGAGCCCATAGCAACCAATCAGAGCCCATAGCAACCAATCAGAGCTCATAGCAACCAATCAGAGCCGATAGCAACCAATCAGAGCCGATAGCAACCAATCAGAACCAAACAATCAAGCTCATAGAACAATCAGAGCTCATAGGAAGCAATCAGAGCTCATAGCAACCAATCAGAGCCCATAGCAACCAATCAGAGCCCATAGTAACCAATCACAAACCGAAAGTCCCTTTCTGAGGCCGGCTGGTAGCTCTCTATGAATTTGCGCCGTTCTCCCCATTCTTTTCTATGGCCGCTCCAAATATAGCTCAGCGAGTGCCCTCGGCTGTATTCGGCAGTCCCATAGACATAGCTATGAGCCGGCCTCGATAGGGATTTGGCTTTATGGCAAAATCCCGTTAAAGTGACTGAGACTAAACTGCCGTACCATATACAGCCTGTGAATAAGTGTGGCGCTGTTCTCTGGAGGAAGCAGTCACCTCTTTTCTAATCATCCCTTTCAGAGGCGAATCTGGGAAATGTGAGAGCCCTTTGAGGAGTTAATGGTTAACCCGGTTTTCTAGCGCCGGGCGGTCATCTCAGGTTTGTGCTGCGGCTGCAGAGACGTCCAAGGAATATTAGACAAATATTACCGGTGTTAATAACGCCGCTCGACCTAAATCCTCGACTCTGCAATTTCCTTGTAAATTCCCAGATGATGACAATGGTTGCCTAGCAACCAGACATTATTTTAAAGAAATCCCCCCTATCTCACCGCGCTCCCCGTCCCCGCACAATTTGTAAGGAGAATTTCACGTCTGTCAAGATGAGCAAGATTGTCAGATCCGCGGAGTTCTAGAACATTCCGGGAGTGGAATCCTTCTTGTAACAACCAGAAAAGTGAGAAATGCAAGATCGGGAAACTATCCAAAGATACAGAACGGCCTGAACGTCAACGTTTGACGAAATCCAGCTTTTCCTGAGCCCTGAAAAGCGAATTCGCCTAGTTATACAAACAAACTGACTATGGGGCAAGTACAATACCACAAACTGACATTCAGGAGTCCAGGAAAGCTGGGTGACTCTGTGATTGGCTGCCACCCAGCTTTTCTAGATATAGATAAAATGTAGAAGCCTGACCGGAGAAGGTGACTTAAAGGGGTTGTCTCACTACAAGGATCGCTGCTTTTTATGTTAAAGATCTTGCAAAAACAAGTCACTTTTCAATATATATCCATTACCAGTGTCCTACCTATTCCTAGATATCCCCTCTTGTATGGGCTGCATCAGCTCCTCAGGTCGCTATAGCTACAGATCTGTTCGATCCCTCGTGATAGGCTGCCAGCACTGGTTGCTATAGCTACAGACCTGTTCTATCTCTCATGATAGGCTGCCAACACTGGTCGCTATAGCTACAGACCTGTTTGATCTCTCCTGATAGGCTGCCAGCACTGGTTGCTATAGCTACAGACCTGTTTGATCTCTCCTGATAGGCTGCCAGCACTGGTTGCTATAGCTACAGACCTGTTCGATCTCTCCTGATAGGCTGCCAGCACTGGTTGCTATAGCTACAGACCTGTTTGATCTCTCCTGATAGGCTGCCAGCACTGGTTGCTATAGCTACAGACCTGTTCTATCTCCCCTGATAGGCTGCCAGCACTGGTTCTATAGCTACAGACCTGTATCGATCTCTCCTGATAGGACTTGACCAAAAAACTGGTTCATATAGCCTAACAAACCGTTTTTGATAGGCTGCCAGCACTGGTTGCTATGGGCTACAGACCTGTTTGATCTTTCCTGATAGGCTGCCAGCACTGGTTGCTATAGCTACAGACCTGTTCGATCTCTCCCGATAGGCTGCCAGCACTGGTTGCTATAGCTACAGACCTGTTCTATCTCTCCTGATAGGCTGCCAGCACTGGTTTCTATAGCTACAGAGAAATTTTTTTCCAGATGATCAGCACTGGGATATCCGATAAAAAGGACTTTATTGAAAAACAACTGCCGGTACAAAAACACTGAACAAACGTGCAAAGGTGCAAAAGCAGGCAAATCAGAGAGACATGAGAGGAAGAATCGCTGACATGTTTCGGCCGATACAACGCCCTTAGACGTAGCAAAGCTGCGCCCTCCCTAAAATTACAAAACGACCTTAAAATAAATGCAACAAGGATTGTGAAATTTTATATTTTCCTCGGTGACTACTAGAAAGCACACAATGGGCTGTCACTTCCTGTTTCGTACAACTTTCTTTCTGGCACTGCTGCAAAGACTAACTAAGAAGATCAGAAGAATCATCCAATGATAATTAGAGGATGGAGTTAGAGTGACTGACAGCTCCATCGTGGGCTGCAGACTAGATAGGCAGGACTACACCAAAGGGGCCCGCACATATAAGATATACATTGGAGGAACCCACCGATTTTGTCTTTCTGGCACCGCTGCAAAGACTAACTAAGATCAGAAGTTCCATCCCATGATGATTAGAGGATGGAGTTAGAGTGACTGACAGCTCCATTGTGGGCTGGAGACTAGATAGGCAGGATTACACCAAAGGGGCCCACACATAGTAGATTCACATTGAAGGAACCCACCAATTTTGTCTTTCTGGCACTGCTGCAAAGACTAACTAAGATCAGAAGATCCATCCCATAATGATTAGAGGATGGAGATATAATGATTGACATGGGCTGGAGACTAGATAGGCAGGACTACACCAAAGGGGCCCGCACATATAAGATATACATTGGAAGGAACCCACCGATTTTGTCTTTCTTGCTGTGCTGCAAAGACTAACTAAGATCAGAAGATCCATCCCATAATGATTAGAGGATGCAGTTATAATGATTGACATGGGCTGGAGACTAGATAGGCAGGACTAAACCAAAGGCGCCAGCACAAATAAGAAATACATGGAAGGAACCAACCGATTTTGTCTTGCTTGCTCTGCTGCAAAGACTAACTAAGATCAGAAGATCCATCCCATAATGATTAGAGGATGGAGATATAATGATTGACATGGGCTGGAGACTAGATAGGCAGGACTACACCAAAGGGGCCCGCACATATAAGATATACATTGGAGGAACCCACCGATTTTGTCTTTCTTGCTGTGCTCCAAAGACTAACTAAGATCACAACATCCATCCCATAACTATAGAGGACGGAGTTATAATGATTGACATGGGCTGGAGACTAGATAGGCAGGACTACACCAAAGGCGCACACACATATTAGATAAACATGGAGGAACCCACCGATTTTGTTTGGACAGATCCATCTAATGTGTATGGGGGCACTGCAACTGTATCATGTATAATGAATATATGAGTTTTATTTGCTGCTGGAGACAAGATAGACAGGACTACACCAAAGTTGCCCACATAAATAGATGAATAGGCAGAACCTTCGGATTTTGTCTGGACTGTTGTAAAGACTGAACAGAGGAAGGAATTATAATGAATACCTATCAGCTTTATTGTGCTTTGAGGCTATGTTCACACAACACATTTTGAAGCTTATTTTGGCGCCTACTTTGCGCTGAAATATGCACCAAAATAAGCTTCAATGTTCTAAACACCTCTCATTGACTGCAATGTAAAATACGCACCGGTGTTCACACGACGCATATTTTACAAGTGTATTTGCAGCGCGTATTTAGGGACGATTTTACTCAGCGTAAATGTAAGCGCCCTGTCAATTCTTGAGGCGTTTACAGGAATAAAATCACCCCAGGAAACAATGCAGGATAGGATTTTACTAAATACGTTTAAAAATGGGCTTCAAATTACGCCTCTGATCAGGTGGTTTTTGAGGCAGATTTTAAAGCAGATTTGGAGGCAGATTTTGACTGGCGAATTGACTCTTCAAAATACGTTGTGTGAACAAACACATCAGATAGGCAGGATTACACCACACGCATTAAATGAACATTGACAGAACCCAATGATTTCAGCTGAAACGGCTGTAAGGACTGAATAGAGGCCATCATTGTAATGAGTAAATGACAGCTTTATTGGCTGCTGGAGACAAGATAGGCAGGATTGCATCAAGGATGCTTACAAACATTAGATCACTGACGGAACCCACTGATTTTGACTGGACTGCTGTATAGACTGCACTGAGGGTGCAGTTATAATGAATAAATATTATCTTAATTGTGCTGCTGGAGACTAGATAGGCAGGATTACACCACACGCTTAAACATGAACATTGACAGAACCCCCAATGATTTAGCTAAAACTGCTTTAGACTGAATGAGGGCCATCTTGTAATGAATAAATATATCTTAATTGTGCTGCTGGAGACTAGATAGGCAGGATTATATCACATGCATTACAGAACATTGACAGAACGAACCAATGATTTCAGACTGGACGGCTGTATAGGACTGCACTGAGGGTCAATTGTAATGAGTAAATGACAGCTTTATTGGCTGCTGGAGACTAGATAGGCAGGATTACATCACGGATGGTTACAAACATTAGATCACTGACGGAACCCACTGATTTTGACTGGACTGCTGTATAGAACCGTTATGCACTGGGGGTTGGCAGTTAACCACAGCATTAAATACCTATCAGACAATTTATTGTGCTGAATAGGGAGAATAGATAGGCAGTTATTCTACAAATCAACCGGATGCTTACACACATTAGATCACTGGCGGAACCCACCGATTTTGGCTGAACTGCTGTATAGACTACACTGAGGGTGTAGTTATAATGAATAAATATTATCTTAATTGTGCTGCTGGAGACTAGATAGGCAGGATTACACCACACGCATTAAATGAACATTGACAGAACCCAATGATTTCAGCTGAAGTGGCTGTAAGGACTGAATAGAGGCCACCATTGTAATGAGTAAATGACAGCTTTATTGGCTGCTGGAGACAAGATAGGCAGGATTGCATCAAGGATGCTTACACACATTAGATCACTGACGGATCTACTGTATAGACTGCACTGAGGGTGCAGTTATAATGAATAAATATTATCTTTATTGTGCTGCTGGAGACTAGATAGGCAGGATTACACCACTGACAATAGCAGAGAAGAGTGTGAGGATACCCATTCTGCTTTGTTATACTGTCTGGTAGTGACACACTACTGTATGCAGCACTCCTGCTGTTGGAGGAGGGGCAGCAATACGTTTTATATGTGGCTCTTTTAGGCCCATTGATTGCAGCTGCAGGGCTCTTTTAGGTCCATTAATTGCAGCTGCCATAAAGCGCACGCATCCCGCTACATTGCATACAGACTGGGCTACAGGGATGTTTGTGTCTCCAATATGGCTGCCATACTGCTTTTAGTATTTGTATACGAGAAGCTTCAATATGACTCTATGACCCACCCAGCTTTCCCGGACTCTGAATGGCAGACCTTCCTGTTTAAGCAGTAAATGCTACATACTTTTGTGCATATCTAGTCAAATTTTATCTTTCAGGATAGTAGGAAAGCAAGGCGATTGCCCGTGGCAGCCATAGTGATTGCCACTCAGCTTTTCCAGGAACAGGCATAGCTAAAGAAATCAGAGTAACAATAGCTGATGACTTGCTAAGGGTGCACTAGTTTTCGGTACAATAGCTGATGACTTGCTATGGGTGCACTAGTTTTCGGTACAATAGCTGATGACTTGCTATGGGTGCACTAGTTTTCGGTACAATAGCTGATGACTTGCTAAGGGTGCACTCGTTTTCGGTACAATAGATGATGAATTGATATGGGTGCACTAGTTTCGGTACAATAGCTGATGACTTGCTAAGGGTGCACTAGTTTTCGGTACAATAACTGATGACTTGCTATGGGTGCACTAGTTTTCGGTACAATAGCTGATTACTTGCAAAGGGTGCACTAGTTTTCGGTATAATAGCTGATTACTTGCTATGGGTGCACTAGTTTTCGGTACAATAGCTGATTACTTGCAAAGGGTGCACTAGTTTTCGGTATAATAGCTGATTACTTGCTAAGGGTGCACTAGTTTTCGCTACAATAGCTGATTACTTGCTAAGGGTGCACTAGTTTTCGGTACAATATATGATGAATTGCTAAGGGTGCACTAGTTTTCGGTACAATAGCTGTTTACTTGCTATGGGTGCACTAGTTTTCGGTACAATAGCTGATGACTTGCTAAGGGTGCACTTGTTTTCGCTACAATAGCTGATGAATTGCCAAGGGTGCACTAGTTTTCGCTACAATAGCTGATTACTTGCTATGGGTACACTAGTTTTCGCTACAATAGCTGATGACTTGCTAAGGGTGCACTAGTTTTCGCTACAATAGCTGTTGACTTGCTAAGGGTTCACTTGTTTTCGCGACCATAGCTGATGACTTGCTAAGGGTGCACTAGTTTTCGGTACAATAGCTGATGACTTGCTAAGGGTGCACTAGTTTTCGCTACAATAGCTGATGACTTGCTATGGGTGCACTAGTTTTTGGTACAATAGCTGATTACTTTCTAAGGGTGCACAAGTTTTCGGTACAATAGCTGATGACTTGCTAAGGGTGCACTAGCTTTCGCTCCAATAGCTGATGACTTGCTAAGGGTGCACTAGATTTCGGTACAATAGCTGATTACTTGCTATGGGTGCACTAGTTTTCGCTACAATAGCGGTTTACTTGCTAAGGGTGCACTAGTTTTCAGTACAATAGCTGATTACATGCTATGGGTCGCTACAATACTACTTGCTGGGGAAGCAGTCCGTGGTGGCGGCGGCGGTCAGCAGATATGGCAGCACAGACTGGCTGTCCGCTCTCAGGTATAATGCTGCATTAAAATGCTAATCCCTGATTGACAGCTTATAATACCATACACGGTGCAGATAATTCCCAGCGCCGGGCCCCTGAGAGAGATTTCCTACCCCGGGCCCTAACCCCTGACACAAATAACGGTTAGGTCCTATGCAAATCTCCTGCTTCTCCCTGAGGCTGAGGGACCGAGTAGTCGGTGGCAGTTTATTGCTTGTATATTAATAAATTTGCACAAATTTAAAGCCAGATTTCAGTCACCAGCTCGTCGTCAGCGCCATTTTATAGTCTTCATAGTCAGGAATAAAATAAAGGTTTTAAGAGAATCTGCCGGATAGGAGAGATGAGGAAACTATAGAGCAGGCATCCTCAAACTGCGGCCCCTCCAGCTGTTGGGAAACTACAACTCCCATCATGCATTTATATAATCTATAACCGTGGGCATGATGGGAGTTGTAGTTTCCCAAACAGCTGGTGGGCTGCAGTTTGAGGATGCCTGCTATAGAGTGAAGTGTTAAGAATGGCAGAAATGCTCCTGCAATTTCACCCTCTCCTGCTTACTACAACACATGAGGCTAACAACTGCCTCAAACAACTCTCAGCTGACCATGCAACACAAGTGAGCTCGATTACTTGGGAATGGTTAATTTCTAGCCTGCTATAAAACAAAGGCCGACATCTATGAATTCGTATGCGCCATTTTTTTAACTTGGCGACGACACACCGGTTCTAAATAGATATAGAGGAGTGTATAATATGACAGTAGGAATGAAAGTGTTACGTGCCAAACTTTGTATGGCTGTAAAGCACCAAACTTTGGCGCATTAAAATATGTCATCTGGTGCCCATTGCACCAAGTTTGGCCGTCGGCCTGTTCATACAACTATAGACCCAGCAATGTACAGCTAAAAAATAGTGAAGGCAAATTCATAGATGTTGCCCAAAGTTTCGCTTTGTGGCTGGTTGCTGTCTATACTGGTAGCTGAGAGATTGTGTCTTGTGAGCTTGTTGCATTCAGTCCTGTTTTGGTTACTTATCTGTTCCCAGAGCATCATTTGTCTAGTCCTTTGTCTATTCCTCTTTGAGAAAGAGGAACATCTCTCCTTTCTCAGCCACTCATTGCCTTCCACCCAGCCAAGCCAGTATCGCTCTGCTCTACACTGATGAGGGGCAAATACCCCGAAACGGCTGTATGTAGATGGGTGATACTGGCTTGGCTAATATTCCTTTTGCTTCTTAAAGATTCGGTGAATCAGAAGCAAATTGAGGATTTGTTACATCCAATAGAGGGCGCATGAGCTTCCCAGCTCCTTTCCCATAATGCCTTGTGATATGAGTTCACTATGATCATTTTGAACTGTTTTGGTTAGTGATGAACTTTGGTAGGGGTATTGTCAGAGGTAGGGAAGGGCCAGGAATATCTGGTGTTAGGGTTAGCTGTAGGGACAGGTTAGAGAAGGAGTTAAAGCACATATTACAAGTCAACACTGGAAAAGTAGAAGGAATTCTGAGAATAATATACAGTTGAAACCAGAAGTTTCCATCCACTATATATAAAGCCCCATCTGCAGGTTTCTCTCACTATTTGACATGAAATCAGAACAAACCTTCCCCGTTTTAGGTCCAATTAGGAACCAAAATTATTTAAATTTGCCAAGCGCCAGAATAATTAGAATTTTTTAAGGCATTTTTATTACTTTCATAAGTCATAAGTTTCCATACACTGGGATTACTCTGCCTTCAGACAATTTGGGACCGCCCATATGATGATGTCATGACTTTGGAAGCTTCTGATAGGTTTATTGGCAACATCTGAGTTAATTAGAGACACAGCTGTGGATGTATTTTATGGCACACCAGAAACACACTGCTCCTGTGTGTAACATCATGGGAAAGTCTAAACAAATCAATCAAGAGAATTGTGGACTTGCACGAGTCTGTATCATCCTTGGTGCAATTTCCAGATACCTGAAGGTGCCTAATTCATCTGTACAAACAATTATACCCAAGTACAAACAAGATGGGAATGTCCAGCCATACCGCTCAGGAAGGAGATGGGTTCTGTGTCTCAGAGATGAACATGCTTTGGTCTGACATGTGCATATCAACCCAAGAACAAAAGCAAAAGACCTTGTGAAGATGCTGCCGGAAGCCGGTAAGATTGTGTCCTTATCCACAGTGAAACGAATACTGTATCAACATGGGCTGAAAGGCAGCTCTGCCAGGAAGAAGCCATTACTCCAAAAGAGACACATAAAAGCCGGATTAAGGTTTGCAAATGCACATAGGAGCGTATGGAGGATTTTCTTGCTCTGTTATCTGCTATTTCTATGGGCTTTTACTCACGTAAACACCTCTAGAGTTAACTAGGGCCTAAAACTTATGCAAGTAAAAGTGTTGCAAAATACACAGCACAGTTATGCTTCTAAAATATGCAACGTGTGACTGATGCCGCATATTTTACAGTCGAAGCAATGAGGAGCGCTCGGAACATAGTTTGGAGCATATTTCGATGCAAATTATGTGCCAAAAAATGCAGTGTGAACATTCCCTAAGGGCACGTCCACACGGCATGGTATTTTACCGTTGGATTTTCAGACGGTTTGCGGATTTTGAAGAACAACAAGCAACCACCCTCTTAGACTTTAATAGAAAATCCGCCAAGTAGTCTACACCGGATGGATTTTCACACTACCAGCGTTATGAAAAATTTGGAACATGCACAAACCCCTGCCCAGTTTTTGGGCGGAAGCTGTGTTACTCAATGATTAGGGGTTGGGTGAATCCATAAACCATGGACATAACCGTCCCCCAAAACTATTCAAAAGACGATAAAAAAAGGCCGAATTCTTAAAGGGGTTGTCTCACTACATTGATTCTTCTCACCTCAGTCCTGTTTTTATGTTTTCACTTTGAATTCAGGGGCGTGTTTACTGGCTTCCACTAGGCTGCAGTAGAAGCCAGGTCTGTAGCTATAGCAACCAGTGCTGGCAGCCTATCAGGAGAGATCAAACAGGTCTGTAGCTATAGCATCCAGCGCTGACAGCCTATCATGAGAGAATGAACAGGTCTGTAGCTATAGCAACCAGTGCTGGCAGCCTATCATGAGAGAATGAACAGGTCTGTAGCTATAGTAACCAGTGCTAGCAGCCTATTAGGAGTGATCGAACAGGTCTGTAGCTTAGAAAAACCAGTGCGGCAGTGTCAGGAGAGAAAAAACAGGTCGTAGATACAACCATGTGGCAGCCTATCAGGAGAGAAAACAGGTCTGAAGCTATACATCCGCCGGGCGCCTATCATAAAAGAATGAACGGGGTCTGTAGTATAGCAAAAAATCGGGCAGCCTATCATGAAAGAATGAACGGGATCCCTTGGGCACCTTCATAAAGGAAATAACGGGTTTTGTTTGGCACCTATCATGGAGAATGAACGGGTCTGGAGCTAAGCAAACCAGTGCTTTGGCAGCCTATCATGAGAGATAAAACGGGTCTGTACTAAAAAACGAAACCTGGGAGGTGATGCAAGGCCCATACAAAGGGGATATCAGGAATAGGGGGGCCCACGGGAATGGACACTATTCAAAGTACTTGTTTTTGCAAGAACTTTAACAAAAAAAAAGCAGCAATCCTTGTAGTGAGACAACCCCTTTAAACAGAATCTGGCCGGGATCTTACAGTTGCCGTGTGCCCATAACCTCGGTCTGCAGCAGGTCTGCCCCGTGTGAACTCTATCCTAATAGCAGAAAACTCCAGTCACATCTGACAAATTTTCGGGAACGTGAAGCTTATGGGCTGCACTGATGTTTTCTTCTCCATTCACATCTAAAACTAAACTCAGAATTCTGATAGTTTCCCCGATTTGGGGCAGAAACGTAAGGCAAAGGGTTTGCAAAATTTTAGGGGCATCGTGAAGATCGAAAGTGTGAAATTTTGTTAAAAATGGGAATTTTTTAGAAATTTTGTTCGCTTCTTGTTTTCCCTTGTGCAATTACACAAGCCTTTGGGGTAGGGGACACATGACAGTGGGTGGAGTTAAACTGTGGTCTGTTTCCAAGGGCAACCTGCAGAACTTTAAAAATTGCTCCAGATAGGAATGAAGAAATCAACAGGAAATAACTGAATATCGGTGCAAGAATCGTAAAGCAAAGATTTTCAAAAGGCTAGGTCATTGTGAAATCGAAACCCGTGTATTTTGGGGGAATGGAATTTCACTTTAAATTTGACAGAAATTGGAAAGCGCAAAGATTTTAGAATAAGAAGCAAACATGGCGGAGCGGGATATAGCCGTGCAGAGGAGCCTGGGATGGGTTTTTAACCGGTTTGTGGTTCTTGTGAATTCACAACCCAAACAGTATATCACTGCTGGCAGGGGGAAAGCGGGGGTGCATGGGTCCCACGGATGCTAAAATTCCCCCAGGCCCAGTATGGGCTCTGTATACTAACAGGCAGATGGATCCCACCACATTGCTGCAGGAGGCTGAACACAAAACCCCTGCTCAGGGGGAAAATGAAGGAAGGAGAGACGGGGCTCTCAGGCGCTGTTCACACCTGTGGTGTTGCTTTGCTCTGTCATAGTAGTGCGAGCATGAAAATGGCGGACGCCAACGCCCCCCTATGGACTCCATTGATTGTAACGGGTTTTGTTAGGTGATAAATAAAAACATTTCAGACATTTTTTTAAAGAGCCTGCAACAGAAGCATGTGAACACGTCTTACCTGGCATGGCCACTCGGCAAATCCTGGTATGGCCATCCCTACCTGGCAAACCCTGGTATGGCCATCGCTACCCGGCAAACCCTGGGATGGCAATCGCTACCCGGCAAACCCAGGTATGGCCATCTCTAACCCCCCGGCAAAACCCTGGTTTTGGCCATCCCTAACCCGGGAAACCCTTGTATGGCAATCCCGACCCGGCATACCCTGGCATGGCCATCTCGCCCCGGCAAACCCTGGTATGGCCATCGCCACCTGGCAAACCCTGGTATGGCCATCCCTACCCGGCAAACCCTGGTATGGCAATCTTACCCGGCAAAACCCTGGCATGGCCATCCTACCCGGCAAACCCTGGGATGGCAATCTCTACCGGGAAACCTGGCATGGCCATCCCTACTGGCACCTGGTATGGCCATACTAACCCCGGCAAACCCTGGTATGGCCATCCCTACCTGGCAAACCCTGGTATGGCCATCCCTACCCGGCAAAGCCTGGTATGGCCATCTCTACCCGGCAAACCCTGGTATGGCCATCTCTACCTGGCAAACCCTGGTATGACCATCTCTACCCGGCAAACCCTGGTGGCCATCCCTACCCGGCAAACCCTGGTATGGCCATCTCTACCCGGCAAACCCTGGTATGGCCATCACTACCCGGCAAACCCTGGTATGGCCATCCTACCCGGCAAACCCTGGTATGGCCATCTCTACCCGGCAAACCCTGGTAAAGGCAATCTCCCACCCCGGCAAACCCTGGTATGGCCATCCCTACCCGGCAAACCCTGGTATGGCCATCCCTACCCGGCAAACCCTGGAATGGCCATCCCTACCCGGCAAACCCAGGTATGGCCAAACCCTAACCCGGCAAACCTGGTAAAGGCCATCTCCCACCCACGCAAACCCTGGCAAAGGCCATCTCTACCCGGCAAATCCTGGTATGGCCATCTCTACCCGGCAAACCCTGGCATGGCCATCCCTACCCGGCAAACCCTGGTATGGCCATCCCTACCTGGCAAACCCTGGCATGGCCATCCCTACCTGGCAAACCCTGTTATGGCCATCTCTACCCGGCAAACCCTGGTATGGCCATCTCTACTCGGCAAACCCTAGCATGGCCATCCCTCACTGGCAAACCCTGGTATGGCCATCTCTACCCGGCAAACCCTGGTATGGCCATCTCTACCCAGCAAATCCTGGAATGGATATCCCTAGAAATTGTGCAAAAATAATCAGCACCGGTCCGGATATAAAATGGAGAAAATGTATTGGAGCAATGCAGATAAATGCCAAAACACATTGTACAAAAAGATCAGAGGGACATCGAAAGCTGACGCGTTTCGGACAAGATGTTACCCATAGTTGTAGCATGGCCATCCCTACCCGACAAACCCTGGCATGACCATCCCTATCTGGCAAAACCTGGCATGGCCTCCCTACCCAGCAAATCCTGGCATGACCAATCCCTACCCGGCAAGCCCTGGCATAGCCGCAAACCCTGGCATGACCATTCCCACCCGGCAACCAGGGTATGGCCATTACTACCAGGCAAACAATGCATTATGTCCCCTTGTATGGGAATATGTACCATTGATGTACATAGCATGTTTATTTTATGTTCTATACCTGCTAAGTTAAAGGTTGGTCTAAACATGGGGCCTGTTATGACCTCCGAGGGCCCACATTCACCTGTCTAAAATAAGCAAACCAGTGAACGCAGCGATGTCTGCGGGCAGCTCTAGAGCTCCCCTTAGAGGTGGCTGCAGACAAGAATTATAATTTTTCAACTCCATGTCGAACGCAGCGATGTCTGCGGGCAGCTCCAGAGCTCCCCTTAGAGGTGGCTGCAGGTAACGAGAATTGTAATTTTTCAACTCCATGTCGAACCCAATGATGTCTGCAGGCACTCCAAGACCACCTAAGGTGGTGCAGAAAA
This sequence comes from Phyllomedusa bahiana, assembly GCA_025379985.1. Taxonomy (NCBI): domain Eukaryota; kingdom Metazoa; phylum Chordata; class Amphibia; order Anura; family Hylidae; genus Phyllomedusa; species Phyllomedusa bahiana. The sequence continues at coordinate 50,592 of JAODAL010021029.1, read as the reverse complement.
AGAATTTTTTTTTAAACTCCATGTCGAACAAAAAAAGCGATGTCGGGGCACTCTAAGCCCCCCTTAAGGTGGCTGCGCAACGAGAATTTTAAATTTTTTTTTAAGCCCTTTTCGAACACAACGATGTCTGCGGGCAGCTCCAAGCCCCCCTAAGGTGCTGCGGGCAATGAGAATTGTAATTTTTCAATTCCATGTCAGTACAGAGCTCTGTATCAGAAAATGTGAAGAGTAGATACATAAGGCATCTGAGTTTCACATTGCTCCCTTTTAAAAAATGGCTGCGATTTTTTCGTCGGGCGGGGGGGGGGCAAGGTATGGGCAAAGGATAATGGACGTGACCCCGTTACAAGTCACTTCAGCACATTCTCTTTTCGGCCGGGGCTGATTTAAACAATTTTATATGTCTCCCGGCAATTACCTGTCAATTGCGAGTGTTGTCTCCCTGAGTAAGCAGTTTGCGCTGCCTGGGAGCAGAGGGAGACGGAGGGAGCGAGCGCCCCTACCCATTCTGCTGCAGCCGCCCTCATTATTTCCATAAGCCTCCACTTGCATGACTGATGGGCGATACGGCGCCCCCTTAGCATGTGATTGTCACATGGACCGAAACAGCACAACGGGTAAATCCCAGCTCTGCTAAATGACACATTTTATTGCCAAGTGCCCGGGCAGCGCTCACCCTTTTCGGCGCCCACAGGGAGGGTTGTATGAATTTTTTTTCTCCTTTTTAATTATTGCCTTACCGCTGGAGATGCTTACAAGACATTATGAAAGCAATAAAGCAAACGGGGTTATACGGAACAACATTATTATATCCGGAGTTAACTACTTATTGCCGGGAGGCAGAGGAGACCAGGCAGCGATTTAAAGGGGAAGTGCGCCTGGAAAGGGGATTGCAAATTTTAACGTAAAGGGGGGTTTTTAACATAAAAACAAAACTTGTTAAACCCTGCATCCCATAGAAATTTGTGAAAATTAAAATCACAGACTTTATCCAGAAATTATTCAAATCTAATGTGCTCCTCCCGACGCGTTTCAAGCTCTTAATTGTAGTAACTTTAGTTTTCTAACCCTACGGTTTCACAGAGCCACAGGAAGCTTCAGACTCATACTTCCTGGCCAGGCTGTGGGTGGGTCTATGCGGTTGGCATCCCCTTGCTATCGAAAGCTGAATCTGTTAGGGATGTTCACACATGTACATCGTGTTTCGGGGCTCGCGCTAAAAACGTGCGTACCCCCCGGGCCCCCCTACTCCTTCTTTTATCCCCCGGGGCGGTATTCGCCGCAAGTAATTGACATGTCACTTATCTCCCTGCGCGTACAATACGATTGCGCGGGGGGACGAGGCGGAATCCATACGGCTTAAATTCGGCGTGCATTACGGCACGTATTTGCGCTCAAATTACCGGCAAAAGTGCGCCGCAATTCGCCGGTGAACAACACATCAACCATCCCCATTTATAAAACAGCTCGGTTTTTTCGGGACTTTCGGATTTTTAAAACAAAAAAGGGGCCCAAAAAAATTTGGGAAAACATGCCCAAATGTAATTTCATTTTAAAAGGGGGACGGCCAAAGCCACAAACCACGGACAAACCGCCCCCCAAAAAGCCACCCAAAAAACGCAAAAATTTAACCCAAAGCTGGATTCTTTAAAACAAAACCCCAAAACCGGCCTTTACCCTCCCGTGTGGCTTTCCCCCTTGCAGTGAAATGAGTGCACATAACCCTGAAAAAGGGTAAAAAATTGTCATTCCCTTTTGGTAAACAAGCTCCTGTGCTAGAGACAAAAACTCAGGGGGAAAGGGGGGGGGTGACTCCAAGGGTGGGGTGACGGGGCCTGCTGGAATTTTTCGAAAGAAAAGGGAAAAGGGAAAATTTAATGTGCATAGCAGTAGAAAAATTTTCCTTTATCTCCTGAAAAAAAGCAAAATAAAAAAACAGCAATGTTTTTTGGGTAATAGTCAAACCTTTCTCTAATAAAAGAAAATTTCATTGTGGTGAAAAAAAAACCCCTTTTTAAAAGTCCCAGTAATATTTTCCCATTTAGCCTTTTTTTTTTTTTTTTTTTAAAAGCCTTTACATTTTTGTTTGAAAGTTTTTTTTTTTTTTTTTTTGCAAAATAGGTGGAAATTCATTTTTTGGGGCCCTCTTTTTCCACAACTGCTAATAAAAAAGACTGCGTTTTTTGGGTCCTTTAGAAACCAATAAAGCTCATAGAAACCCAAAATTCAAGTCTATGTAATCAATCGGGAGCCCATCCCCATAGAAAACCAACCAAGCTAATACCCCCCCAAAGGGGCCCTATTTTTAAATAAACCCAAAAGAGCCCATAGAAAGGGAAATTTTAGAGCTAAAAAAGCCGACCAAATCAGAAAACCCCAATACGGGCGACCAATCAAACCCCAATAGCAACCCATCAGAGCTCATAACCCCCAATCAAGCTCTATGGGAAAAACCAATAAAGAGCTCAAAAGAAACCCAAATTCAAGTCTATAGAAACCCAATCAGGCCCTTAAAAAACCTATCAAAAGCTATGCCCCCAAAATCAGGGTCTATAGTAACCCAAATCGGGGGCTCATAGAAACCAAAATCAGATTCTATATTTAACCAATCAGAGCCCATGGGTGGACCAATCCAGAGCCCTTAAAACCAAATAGAGATCATAAGACCAATAAAGAGCCACACCCAAAAACCCAATCGGACCCCAATGCAACCCAATTTGAGCCCAAACCCCAAACCCAAATCGGGCCCCCCAAAAGAAAAACAATCAAAACCCCATAAAAACCCAATCGGGCCTATAAAACCCCAATCAAAGCTAAAAGGGCAACCATCAGAGCTCGGCTTTTATTTTTCCCCGGGAGCAGTAAAAGAAATTAAAGGGGTTTTCCCGATACAAGACTTGTTCATACTGAAAGAACAGGGGAAACAACAAAAAAAGTTTTTCAATTTTTAAAAAAAATTAAATATTTTTGGGAAATTTTCCCAAACAAAAACACCCCACAAATTATTTTTAAATTTTCTGATGCCCTACTGTTGTTCCCAAGGGGTTTTACGACCTGAAAGTTCGGGAAACAGTTTCCCCGGGCCCCGGGGGCCCATGCCCCAGTTCCGCACTAAGGGTGAGAAAACGTGATATGAAGCCAGGGGATGGGTGGAAATTTTAATGGGAAAAAAAATTTGAGAGGAGCACAATATAAATTTTGGACAAAAAAGGGGCACCCCGGGGCAATACAGGGGGGGGGAGAACAGCCCGGGAAAAACACATGTCAGAAATGCTTTATGGGAATTTGTAGTCTAGTAAGCAAAAATGGCTCTGCTAAAGCCAACCCCCCCACTTTTCTCCCGCATAGGGGAAAAAGTGTGATAAAATAAAAAAAATTTATACATGTTTAGTTGGGGGAAAATTATGTTTATACTGTTGCTCCATTTTAAAAATTTCCCCCCCAATTAGCCCCCTTTCAAGTTTTTTGTCTGAACTGGGGAATACCCCTTTAAAGCTCTCATTGGTCGCTATGTGCAACACAGACAGTCTTTCTGTTTTTGGTGCATTGTAGTTAACAAAGTTTTGCCACAAAGGCATTTCATGCCTGGTTTGTCCTGCTTCAGCTTTCAGTGTGCTCAAAAGGGGGTGTATATAGTTTCAACTGCATATCACGTGATCCAGCAAGCTTGACATCGCCATGCCTTTCCCCACAGTGTGCTCACTCTAGCCAAACAAAGGTCTGTTTATGTAAAGAGCTGTGAGTAGCTACAATGTAGCTGAGTGGTTAGCACATAGTGGTCCTACGTTCAAATCCTTGCAGGAGCTGAACATGTGGACTTTTTTTTTGTCTCAATGCACAGACCTGATTGAGGTTTCTTTTTCCCTTTATTTATTGGCACTGTTTGACTTATTACTAAGGAGTACATAGGACGGGAGTAGAATGACAGCACCTGGGGTTGAACACTTGCTAAGCAGTGAGTGTGTGTGATTACTCAGGAGTACAGAGAACAGGAGTAAAAATGAAAAGCACCTGGGGTAGAACACTCGCTCAGCAGTTAGTGGGGTGTGGATTACTAAGGAGAAACAGAGACGGGAGTAGAATGACAGCACCTGGGGTTGAACGCTCGCTCAGCAGTGAGGTGTGTGATTAATAAGGAGTACAGAAAATAGGAGTAGAATGACAGCACCTGGGTAGAACACTCGCTCAGAAAGTTAGTGTGTTTTATTACAAAGGGAGTACAGAGGACGGGAGTAGAATGACAGCACCTGGGGTTGAACGCTCGCTCAGCAGTGAGTGTGTGTGATTAATAAGGAGTACAGAGGACTGGATTTAGAAGACAGCACCTGGGTTGGACACTCGCTCAGCAGTTAGTGTTGTGTGATTACTAAGGAGTACAGAGGAGGGGATTAGAATGACAGCACCTGGGGTTGAAACGCTCGCTCGCAAGTGAGTGTGTGTGATTACTAAGGAGTACAGAGGACTGGAGTAGAATGACGGCACCTGGGGTTGGACACCGCTCAGAAAGTTATGTGTGTGATTACTAAGGAGCACAGAGGACGGGAGAAGAATGACAGCACCCGGGGGTTGAACGCTCCCCTCAGCAGTGAGTGTGTGTGATTAATAAGGAGTATCAGGGGACTGGAGTAGAAGGGACAGCCCCTTTGGGGTGGACACTCCCTAAAGCAGTGAGTGTGTGTGAATATAATTTAGTAACATAGAACAGAGTAAATGACAGCACCTGGGGTTGAACATTCGCTCAGCAGTGAGTGTGTTGTGTTTAAATAAGGAGTACAGAGGATTTGGAGTAGAAATGACAGCACCTGGGGTTGAACACTCCCTCAGCAGTGAGGGGTTGTGTGATTACTAAGGAGGACAGGGACAGAATAGAAGACAGCACCTGGGGTTGGACACTCGCTCACAGTGAGTGTGTGTGATACTAAGGATTTACAGAGGAGGGGAGTAAAAATGACAGCACCTGGGTTAAACACTCGCCCCAGCAGTGAGTTGTGTGTGATTACTAAGGAGTCCCAGAGGACGGGAGTAGAATGACAGCACCTGGGGTTGAACCGCTCGCTTCAGCAGTGAGTGTGTGTGATTAATAAGGAGTACAGAGGACTGGAGTAGAAATGACAGCACCGGGGGTTGGACATTTTCGCTCAGCATTTAGTGTGTGTGATTACTAAGGAGTACAGAGGACCGGAGTAAAAATGACAGCACCTGGGGTTGAACGCTCGCTCACAGTGAGTGTGTGTTGTTTTAATAAGGAGTAACAGAGGACTGGAGTAGAATGACAGCACCTGGGGTTGGACACCCCCGCTCAGCAGTGAGTTGTGTGATTACTAAGTAGTACATAGAACAGGAGTAGAATGACAGCACCTGGGTTGAACATTCGCTCAGCATGAGTGTGTGTGATAAAAAGGAGTCCCAGAGGACTGGAGTAAATGACAGCACCTGGGTTGAACACTCCCTCAGCAGTGAGTGTGTGTGATTACTAAGGAGGACAGAGGACAGAAGTAGAAGGACAGCACCTGGGGTTGAACACACGCTCAACAGTGAGTGTGTGTGATTAATAAGGAGTACAGAGGACTGGAGTAGAATGACAGCACCTGGGGTTGAACACTCGCTCAGCAGTGAGTATGTGGGATTACTAAGGAGCACAGAGGAAAGGAGTAGAATGACAACACCTGGGGTTGGACACTGGCTCAGCAGTGAGTGTTTGTGATTACTAAGGAGTACAGAGAACAGGAGTAGAAGGACAGCACCTGGGGTATGGGACACCGCTCAGCCAGTGAGTGTGTGTGGATTAACTAAGTTAGAAACATAGAAACAGGAGTAGAATGACAGCACCTGGGGTTGAACATTCGCTCACAGTGAGTGTGTGGTGATTAATAAGGAGTACAGAGGAACCCTGGAGTAGAATGACAGCACACTGGGTTGAACCATCCCTCAGCAGTGAGTGTGTGTGATTACAAAGGGAGGACAGAGGACAGAAGAAAGAAGGACAGCACCTGGGGTGGAAAACTCGCTCAACAGTGAGTGTGTGTGATTAATAAGGAGTACAGAGGACTGGAGTAGAAATGACAGCACCTGGGTTTGAAACACTCGCTCAGCAGTGAGTATGTGGGATTACTAAGGAAGCACAGGGGAAAAAGGGGAGTAGAATGACACACACCTGGGGTTGGACACTGGCTCAGCAGTGAGTGTTTTGTGATTACTAAGGATACAGAGAACAGGAGTAGAAGGACAGCACCTGGGGTTGGACACTCGCTCAGCAGTGAGTGTGTATGATTACTAAGGAGCACAGAGGACAGGAGTAGAATGACAGCACCTGGGGCTGAACACTCGCTCAGCAGTGAGTGTGTGTGATTAAAATAAGAGTACAGAGGACTGGAGTAGAATGACAGCACCTGGGGTTGAACACTCGCTCAGCAGTGAGTGTGTGTGATTAATAAGGAGTACAGAGGACAGGAGTAGAATGACAGCACCTGGGTTGGACACTCGCTCAGAAGTGAGTGTGTATGATTACTAAGGAGTACAGAGGACAGGAGTAGAATGACAGCACCTGGGCTTGGACACTTGCTCAGCAGTGAGTGTGTATGATTACTAGGCAGGGAAGAGTCTGACAGTAGCTGCTTGAGAGGAGAGGTGATGTCTGAGGATATGCAGCCAGGACTGAGGAGCTCTCATCACTGGTCGTATCCCCTGGAGACGACCATACACTATGGATCCTAAGGGAGCAGCTAAAACAAAAATGGTGCAGAATTTTTATCACTGATGAATAGTGAAAATTAGTATTTTTTAACTTGCAAGCTTCCCACGTCAATTTTACTTTGTGGCAAAACCCCTTTAATGAGGTCTGGGGGGTGCAGCTGGTGCCCTTTTTAAAACAGGTCCGGGTCCACTGCTGTGACAGAGGCGCAGATGTGAACCAGGCCTAAGGTTTTGAACAGCACCCCTGACGCTGATGTGATTCGGGTCGGCACTTTTTGCTCACCAGTTACAGGTTATGAACTAGCAGCGGCGCACGCAGCGTATTACAAAGGCGGCCATATTGTCTGAACTAATAATGCACAATGCAGACGTTCTCTACAAGGAAATGGGCCGAGGGTCTTAGTTAAACTCTGGAATCGCTTTATGTGCGATATCGAACATGTTTTCCGAGTAAACAGTTTTGCTGTGTGGGTTTTTGGGAAATCAGATATTTTCTGTCTCCGCTGCCACTGATGCGTTTGGCAAGCATCTCCAGATGTTAAAAGGAATAGACATCTCGGATACAGGTTTCCATAGAGCCCGGGGCCATCATTCTGCAGAATAACTTCAGCGTGACAGGTAACTGTTCCAGTATTGTGAGCTGCAGCTTGCTTAGAAATTACCGAGACAGAGGAGAATTTAGACTTCGGGGAGGAGGAGCAGACGCTCTGGAGGCTCAGGTGGACCCCAGCGCTGGGCCCGGAGCCCCAAAGTGTGGACACCTCGGACAAGTTCCTTTAGGGGATGTTCACACGGCTGATTTTGACGCAGTTTTCGGAGCCTTTCCACTCCCAAAAACAGCATCAGCACCTCGCCTGAAACGCGCTTCTTCGGTAGAAGTTTTAGATGTGTTTCTCGGCGCGTTTTTTGGGCGAGGCTTTGGACGAGGTTTTCAACACTGTTTTCACCCATATAAATTAATAGTCGGGGGGAAAAAAAACGCTCCAAAAAAGCGTAAAAAAACGCGTCTAAACCGCGCTTCAAGAATTGACAAGACGCTTCTTTTTCAGCGCCCAAAACAGCTTCCAAAGAAGCGCGTAAAAACCTCGTCGTGTGCGAACTACAAACGCTGTTTTACATAGGAATCAATGAGACAAACTGGGGGCATTTTGGAGACGTTTTGGACACTGTTTTGGGTGCGGAAATGCTCCAAAATCTGAGTCCAAAACAGTGTTCAAACAAGCCGTGTGAACATACCCTTTTGCATTGGAGAAGATGGGCTGAGCTAGTCCCCAGGAGGAGGACTATAGCCTTATCTGATGTCTGAAGGAGCGCCACCCTGCTCTCCAGTGAATCACATCTACTGGTTCTTTACGGGGCTCTGCCACTTTGCAAAATCCATTCTAAGGCCGGGACAAGACATTTTGGTGCTTTAGGCAAATAGAGCAAATACCTCCTCCTCCCCCCACCAAAATAAATACAAAAATGTAATTCCTGGCCCTGAGCTGATGCACGTCGCCTTCAACTGCGCCCGGCCTCGCTCGGTGAAATGGGAAAAAACACAATGGCGCCATCGGTTTTTGGAGGCGCGGTATAAAGAATATCATTCTGCGGATTACTACAACTCCGATGAGCTTCACCCTTTTCTGGCGTAAAATGCGCCAAGGTGATTCGGCTACGATGTTTAATGCGGCAAACGAATGTGTTAAGGAGTTCGGAAAAAAAAAAAAAAAAAAAAAAAAAAAAAAAAAAAAAAAAAAAAAAAAAAAAAAAAAAAAAAAAAAAAAAAATGATCGGTCAGCAAGGTGATGCGGCATGCACAGTGTGTTATGCGGCAAACGAATCTGCCGTTAGGTGCATGGGTCCTGTAAGACTACCTACATGTGCCTGGTCAGCCAGGTGGATGCGGGCACGGCACACGGCTGCGTCTCATGGGCTGAGGTCTACCTACATGTGCCCGGTCATCCAGGCGGATGGGGGCACGGCACACGGCTGCGTCTCATTGGCTGACGTCTACCTACATCTGCCCGTTCAGCCAGGTGGATGCGGGCACGGCACACGGCTGCGTCTCATTGGCTGAGGTCTACCTACATGTGCCCGTTCAGCCAGGTGGATGCGGGCACGGCACACTGCTGTGACTCTTGGCTGAGGTCTACCTACATGTGCCCGGTCAGCCAGGTGGATGCGGGCACGGCACATGGCTGCGTCTCATTGGCTGAGGTCTACCTACATCTGCCCGGTCAGACAGGTGGATGCGGGCATGGCACACTGCTGTGACTCATTGGCTGAGGTCTACCTACATCTGCCCGGTCAGACAGGTGGATGCGGGCACGGCACACGGCTGCGTCTCATGGGCTGAGGTCTACCTACATGTGCCCGGTCAGCCAGGTGGATGCGGGCACGGCACACGGCTGCGTCTCATGGGCTGAGGTCTACCTCCATCTGCCCGATCAGCCAGGTGGATGCGGCACGGCACACGGCTGCGTCTCATTGGCTGAGGTCTACCTCCATCTGCCCGGTCAGCCAGGTGGATGCGGGCACGGCACACGGCTGCGTCTCATGGGCTGAGGTATGCCTCCATCTGCCCGGTCAGCCAGGTGGATGCGGGCACGGCACACGGCTGCGTCTCATTGGCTGAGGTCTACCTCCATCTGCCCGATCAGCCAGGTGGATGCAGGCACGGCACACGGCTGCATCTCATTGGCTGAGGTCTACCTACATCTGCCCGGTCAGCCAGGTGGATGCGGGCACGGCACACGGCTGCGCCTCCCTTCTTTTCGGCAGAGTTGATTCACATCAATGACTCTGGTCTCTGAATGGCAGCTGTGATCATTGAGATGATTACTTTACAATCTATTGCATGAAAGCAGCAGCTTCTTCCAAGCTTCAATGTAAGACTCAGGAAACGGCCCAGATTTCTCACGCTGGCATTAAACATGTATAGGCCGGGCACCGCGCCAACCTATACATGACTCAGTCCTAGCATGTGCGGAGAGATGTTGCTGTTTATTACACCAGGCACATATGCTGAGTATAATGTTCTTTGCTCAGGATCCCAACTGTTCATCTATGGACATTGGTCACAACGGACCCCCCCGAGGGAAATCGGGACCCCGCGGATGAATAGGACTTTTCCTGTCTCTTCCCATAATACCATGCTCTATGGTATAGTATGTGGTAGACGCTCGCACCCCTGTTCAAACTGATCCATGAATAAAATTCCGGACGGCAGTGCAGACTGACACACGTGCAAAATAGCGGAAACAGAAAATCTCACCAATAATTTCACATTACAGGAGGATTTTCTTTTCTCCATACACAACCAAAGCTGCATTTCAATTTAAAAATCTACGTCAAATGTCAAGTTACTTGTACACTAATTCTAATTTACTGGTTTTCTTCTCCATGCACACCCAATGCTGCAATTCAATTTCAAAATCTATGTCAAATGTTGAGTTACTTCTGCACTAATTTTAATTCACAAGTTTTCTTCTCCATGCACATCCAAAGCTGCATTTCAATTTCAAAATCCACGTCAAATGTCGAGTTACTTGTGCACTAATTTGAATTGACTGGTTTTCTACTCCATACACATCCAAAGCTGCAATTCAATTCCAAAATCTATGTCAAAAGTTGAGTTACTTTTGAACTAATTTTAATTCTCGGTTTTTCTTATCCATACACACCCAAAGTTGAATTTAGATATTTTGTGTTTATTCTCGTCTCCAGAGACCGGTGCATGGTGGGAGCTCTGGTGACAGACAGCACAGGGTTAAAATCTACATCAAATGTTGAGCCGCTCACCTACGCATTCTAAGTTATGGCAGATTTTCTTCTCCAAACACATCCCAAGCTGCAGTTAGGTGTTTGTTAGTTGGAGCTCGGGCTGACGGTCACACTGCCCAAAGTTAGATTCTACATCTCCTGGTAAGTCACACCTACATAATATGAGTTTTTCTTCTCCATACACAGCCAAAGCTGCATATATGCATTCATAGACAGCAGTGCATTGTGGGAGCTCAGGTGAAACACCGTCAGAGCGGTCACATGTTTGACAAAGAGGTGGAGCTTTCCGGTATTCTGTTTCCAAGGGCAACCGGCAGAAAAGAGAAAGCAGCTTCAGATGTGAACGGAGGAAAATATATAAAGTAAATGTTTTGAAGCTTCCAGTTTTTTGGGGCACTTTGGGCCTTATTTATGAAAATTGTGCCCCATAGCAACCAACCAGAGCCCATAGCAACCAACCAGAACCCATAGTGACCAACCAGAGCTCACAGAAACCAATCAGAGCCCATAGCAACCAACCAGAGCCCACAGCAACTAATCAAAGCACATAGCAACCAATCAGGGCCCATAACAACCAATCAGAGCCCATAGTGACCAACCAGAGCCCATAGCAACCAATCAGAGCTCATAGACACCAATCAGAGCCCATAGCTACCAATCAGAGCCCATAGCGACCAATCAGAGCTCATAGCAACCAATCAGAGCCCATAGTAACCAATCAGAGCCCATAGAGACCAATCAGAGCCCATAGCAACCAATCAGAGCCCATAGCAGCCAATCAGAGCCCATCACATCCAATCAGAGCCCATAGCAACCAATCAGGGCCCATAGCAACAATCAGAGCTCATCACAGCCAATCAGAGCCCATAGCGACCAATCAGAGCCCATAGCAACCAATCAGAGCTCATAGCAACCAATCAGAGCCCATAACAACCAATCAGAGCTCATAACAACCAATCAGAGCCCATAGCAACCAATCAGAGCCCATAGCAACCAATCAGAGCCCATAGCAACCAATCAGAGCTCATAGCAACCAATCAGAGCTCATAACAACCAATCAGAGCCCATAGCAACCAATCAGAGCCCATAGCAACCAATCAGAGCTCATAACAACCAATCAGAGCCCATAGCAACCAATCAGAGCTCACATCAACCAATCAGAGCTCATAGCAACCAATCAGAGCTCATAGCACCTACGCCGCCATTCCGCTCACCCTGCGGATCTGCCATAGAGAACTCCTTCGACTTTGGAGCACATTTGCATAACCCCTCCATCTATGGACTCAAGGACAAGTAAAGCTGTAAGGGTGGGAGTTCTCCCACTAATAGGTTGGACTCATCAGACCTTTTTTTCTGCTTTATCAGCTACATAACTTTTATTCCTGGGCCAGTGTAAGTTGCAAAGTTATTACAAGTTGTTCTATCTGTCTTCAGAAAAGCTGGGTGACAACCATTATGACCTCTATTGTGCAGTTCGACCAACTTTCCGGGACCCCTGAATGGTCGGTGACAACTCCCAACATGAGAATCCTAAATTACAGGTCACTTTAGTTCCTGTCCTGCACCCCCCAAAACGGCGGCTCGCTTATGGTGAAGTACGTTCAGACATACAGTGGGGAAAAAAAGTATTTAGTCAGCCCCCAATTGTGCAAGTTCTCCCACTTGACGAGAGAGGCCTGTAACTGACATCATAGGTCGACCTCAACTACGAGAGACAAAGTGAGAAAACAAATCCAGAAAATCCCATTGTCTGATTTGGAAAGAATTTATTTGCAAATTATGGTGGAAAATAAGTATTTGGTCAATAACAGATATTTCTCTCAATCCTTTGTTCTATCTCCTTTTATTAAAAACAACTTCATAAAAGAATGTAAAAACCTTCTGCACTGATTGCTATAACTCCACGCGTTTCTCGTCTCAGTTCAGATCTGAACTCCTGAAGTAGCACCGGTCAGGCGAGAAACGCGTTGAGTGCATAAGGTTTTTACATTCTTTTATGAACTTGTTTTTAATAAATCTTTCTTTTATAGCAAGCGCCGGGACCTGTTTTTCTTCTATTTCTTTGCATCCCCCCAAAACTGCATAGAAACATCCCTTTTATGCAAATCTGCACAAGCTCCGCCTCTTTGTCGACCAATTAAACTAGTCAAATGTCTGAAAACCGGAGATTTGATTCAGATGCAGGACAAGTCTTGGTGACAGACGCCTTGGGTAAGGACGGTCATTCCTTTTCGTAACTAAGGATAAAAGATATCTGTCTCTAGGAAAGCTGGGTGACAACCAACATGGCCGCAGTTATCCAGATGGTCAACTAACTTTCCTAGAGCTCTGATCGATCAGTGACAGCTCTCGATATCAGAATCTCAAATTAAAGGACATTTTAATTCTTCTTCTGCACCCCCAAAACCACATAGACACACCTCTTTTATGCAAATCTGCACAAGCTCCGCCTCTTTGTCAACCAAATAAACTAGTCAAATGTCTGAATACCGGAGGTTTGATTCAGAAGCAGGACAAGTCTTGGTGACAGACGCCTTGGGTAAGGACAGTCATTCCTTTTTGTAACTAAGGATCAAAGATATCTGTCTCTAGGAAAGCTGGGTGACAACCAATATGGCCGCAATTATGCAGTTGGTCAACTAACTTTCCCAGAGCCCTGATCGATCAGTGACAACTCTTGATATCAGAATCCCAAATTACAGGACATTTGAATTCGTCTTCTGCACCCCCAAAACTTCATTGAAACATCCCTTTTATGCAAATCTGCACAAGCTCCGCCTCTTTGTCGACCAATTAAACTATCCAAATGTCTGAAAACCGGAGGTTTGATTCAGAAGCAGGACAAGTCTTGGTGACAGATGCCTTGGGTAAGGACGGTCATTTCTTTTTGTAAATTAGGATCAAAGATATCTGTCTCTAGGAACGCTGGGTGACAACCAACATGGCCGCCATTATGCAATTGGTCAACTAACTTTCCAAGAGTCCTGATTGATAAGTGACAGCTCTCGATATCAGAATCCCAAATTACCGGACATTTTATTTCTTCTTCTGCACCCCCAAAACTACATAGACACACCTATTTTATGCAAATCTGCACAAGCTCCGCCTCTTTGTCGACCAAAACTGCATAGAAACATCCCTTTTATGCAAATCTGCACAAGCTCCGCCTCTTTGTCGACCAATTAAACTAGCAAATGTCTGAAAACCGGAGATTTGATTCAGATGCAGGACAAGTCTTGGTGACAGACGCCTTGGGTAAGGACGGTCATTCCTTTTCGTAACTAAGGAGCTAAGATATCTGTCTCTAGGAAAGCAGGGTGACAACCAATATGGCCGCCATTATACAGTTGGTCAACTAACTTTCCTAGAGCCCTGATCGATCAGTGACAGATCTCGATATCAGAATCCCAAATTACAGGACATTTTATTTCTTCTTCTGCACCCCCAAAACTACATAGACACACCTCTTTTATGCAAATCTGCACAAGCTCCTCCTCTTTATCGACTAATGAATATGACAAATCTCTAAAAAACCAGAGGTTTGATTCAGAAGCAGGATAAATTTTCCATTCAGGTAAAAGTTGGTCACAGACCCTTTGAGTAAGGACGGTCATGGGTGACAACCAATATGGCCGCCATAACGGTGGTCCCTGGATGGAAACTGAAATGATTGTTCTGAATAAGACAACGTAGAGGCTGAATAACAGGCCCGGCCAGAGATTCGCCTTGAATTTTGGGACTGCTGTCGAGTATTAGAAGACTGCTTCATGAAAATCCGAAAATCCTTTGCCACTTTTTTTTTTTTTACCATTTTTTATTTTTTTTTATTTTTGTACATTCTTTTGCAAACCCTTCAAGAGGCGGCAGCTGCCGGCCCCGGGGAGGGCGCCGTGTGTCTGCAAAGAAATGTCCCGGAATAAAGCTGCAGCTTACCAGCGGAATTAGACGCAAAGTCGTCATAAGAGCTGGCAGCGAACAGTCACCAGTATACACCTCTGTATGCAGGAGAGCCCGGCCCACAGACTCTGGTTATATCACTGAGGCGCGAGGCGCAAGGTGCCTCAGCAATGTCATTAGCTTCTATTCACATCTATGAATACATATGCTGGTGTAATATACAGGAAGATGCAGTCTATAGGCTTTATAGCGTGTGGCTATATCACTGAGGTATGAGGCGCAAGGTGCCTCAGCAATGTCATTAGCTTCTATTCACATCTTATAATACATATGCTGGTGTAATATACAGGACTATGCAGTCTATAGGCTTTATAGCTCCTAGTTATATCACTGAGGTATGAGGCACGAGGTGTCTCAGCAATGTCATTAGCTTCTATTCACATCTTATAATACCTATGCTGGTGTAATATACAGGAAGATGCAGTCTATAGGCTTTATAGCTGCTGGCTATATCACTGAGGTATGAGGCACGAGGTGCCTCAGCAATGTCATTAGCTTCTATTCACATCTTATAATACATATGCTGGTGTAATATACAGGAAGATGCCGTCTAAATGCTTTATAGCTCCTAGTTATATCACTGAGGCGCGAGGCGCAAGGTGCCTCAGCAATGTCATTATCTTCTATTCACATATATGAATACAAATGCTGGTGTTACATACAGGAAGATGCAGTCTATAGGCTTTATAGCTCCTAGTTATATCACTGAGGTATGAGGCACGAGGTGTCTCAGCAATGTCATTAGCTTCTATTCACATCTGATAATATATATGCTGGTGTAATAGACAGGAAATGCAGTGTATAGGCTTAATAGCTGCTGGCTATATCACTGAGGTATGAGGCACAAGATGCCTCAGAAATGTCATTAGCTTCAATTCACATCTCTGAATACATATGCTGGTGTAATTATTAGCTGCTGTCAGATCACTGAGGCGCGGGGCACGAGGTGCCTCAGCAATGTCATTAGCTTCTGCTGACAACTATTAATACACCGGGTACCTCGTTTGTCTGTTTCTACTGATCCCAATTTATACATATGGCTTGGATAATATTTTGCTGGTAAATTATGAAGGGAAGTGTATACTATAAGCTTTACAGCTCCTGTAAATATAATTGAGGCACGAGGCACCAGGTACCTCGGCAATGTCATCTGTTTCTGCTGTTGTCTATTCATATACAAAATTTAGATATCTGCTTTGATGGCACAGCATGCAGGAAAATGTATATTACAAGCTTTACAGCTGCTGTAGATGTCACTGAGGCACGAGGCACCAGCTACCTCGGCAATGTCATACACTAATCTAATGACATCTACTAATATATTTGGTTAAGATATTGATTTTCTGACACAGTGTGCAGGAGGAAGGTGTATACTATAAGCTTAATAGCTGCTGTGGACATCACTGAGGCGTGAGGCACCAGGTACCTCGGCAATGTCATCTGTTTCTACTCTTGTCTATTCCTCTATATGGTTCAGATATTTGATTTTCTGACACAGTCTGCAGCACGGTATATACCATAAGCTTCATAGCTAATGTATATATCAGTGAGGCACGAGGCACCAGGTACCTCGCCAATGTCATCTGTTTCTACTGTTGTCTATTCCTCTGTATGGTTCAGATATTTGATTTTCTGACACAGTATGCAGGAGGAAGGTGTATACTATAAGCTTAATAGCTGCTGTGGATATCACTGAGGCGTGAGGCACCAGGTACCTCGGCAATGTCATCTGTTCTTGCTTTGTAATTCCCTCTAATGGTATTTGATGTTTAATATTTTCTGGACACAGTATGCAGGAGGAAAGTGTATACCATAAGCTTAATAGCAGCTATAGACATCATTGAGGCATGAGGCACCAGGTACCTCGGCAATGTCATCTGTTTCTACTGTTGTCTACTCGTCTATATGGTTTAGATATTTGATTTTCTAACACAGTATGCAGGAGGAAGGTGTATACTATAAGCTTAATAGCTGCTGTGGATATCACTGAGGCGTGAGGCACCAGGTACCTCGGCAATGTCATCTGTTTCTGCTGTTGTCTATTCCTCTATATGGTTCAGATATTTGATTTTCTGACACAGTATGCAGCACGGTATATACCATAAGCTTCATAGCTAATGTATATATCACTGAGGCACGAGGCACCAGGTACCTCGGCAATGTCATCTGTTTCTACTGCTGTCTATTCCTCTATATGGTTTAGATGCTTGATTTTCTGACACAGTCTGCAGCACGGTATATACCATAAGCTTAATAGCGACTGTAGACATCATTGAGGCATGAGGCACCAGGTACCTCGGCAATGTCATCTGTTTTTAATGACATCTACTAATATATTTTGTTTAGATATTGATTCTGTGACACAGTGTGCGGGAGGAAGGTGTATACTATAAGCTTTATAGCTGCTGTGGAAATCACTGAGGCGTGAGGCACCAGGTACCTCGGCAATGTCTCTGTTTCTACTGTTGTCTATTCCTCTATATGGTTTAGATATTTGATTTTCTGAAACAGTATACAGCAAAGTGTATACCATAAGCTTTATAGCTACTGTATGTATCACTGAGGCATGAGGCACCAGGTACCTCGGCACTGTCATCTGTTCTTGCTGTTGTATATTCCTCTATATGGTTTAGATGTTTAATTTTCTGACACAGTAGCAGGAGGAAAGTGTATACTATAAGCTGTATAGCTGCTGTAGACATCACTGAGGCACGAGGCACCAGGTACCTCGGCAATGTCATCTGTTTCTGCTGTGGTCTATTCCTCTATATGGTTCAGATATTTGATTTTATGACACAGTATGCAGCACGGTATATACCATAAGCTTCATAGCTAATGTATATACCAGTGAGGCACGAGGCACCAGGTACCTCGGCACTGTCATACGTTTTTACTGTTGTCTATTCCTCTTTATGGTTCAGATATTTGATTTTCTGACACAGTATGCAGCACGGTATATACCATAAGCTTCATAGCTAATGTATATATCAGTGAGGCACGAGGCACCAGGTACCTCGCCAATGTCAACTGTTTCTGCTGTGGTCTATTCCTCTATATGGTTCAGATATTTGATTTTCTGACACAGTATATAGCAAGGTATATACCATAAGCTTAATAGTGACTGTAGACATCATGAGGCGTGAGGCACCAGGTACCTCGGCAATGTCATCTGTTTCTGCTGTATTCCTCTATATGGTTCAGATATTTGATTTTATGACACAGTATGCAGCACGGTATATACCATAAGCTTCATAGCTAATGTATATATCAGTGAGGCACGAGGCACCAGGTACCTCGCCAATGTCACCTGTTTCTGCTGACGTCTTTTGACATAAATTTCTTTGGACATCATAAAAGCAGCAGAACCCCTCTGTCTGGAGGGTTTATGGATGCCAGGCTTCCACCAGAGCCGTGCCCGTGACGCTGTCAGGATTATTTACACAGCGCGCTTTATTGGCAGGGTCTGCTTGGCACCTGAACATCTACACAGAGTTAATAAACTGTCACCCCCCCCTGGATCCCACATCATAACAAGGAGCTGGCAACGCGGCTGATGAATTCATGCTCCCTGGGGACTAAGATGTGAACCTGAACCCCAATAACTGCATGGAAATGTTTAAAGGGCCCCTAACCTGTAATAACTTATAACAGGCCAGCAGAGAAGCAATGAATCATACACATGGATGGGAATGGAGGTGCTGGAGAGATGGGACAAAAGTGATCTTCGGGGCAGGGAGGTAACTGGACTTCCCGTCGCACGTTCGTGAAAAGAACCCTACAATCAGCCGGAAATGGCTGATAACAGAGAGTAATAGCTTGTGCCTCTTTCTATTCCCTAAAGATAATAGCTCTATGGGCCCCTTGCTCTCCAATGCCTGTGCTTATAGTACTCCTTTATATCTACTGAGAACTATGAAATTCATTGACCTAATTGATAATAGGAAGATGCTCTTAGGTTAGCAGTGGGCCCCTAAGTTACAGACCCCAGGTTGCACATACAGTATGTCGACCCCTGGTCATAAATTTGACTGTTACTAACTTCAGTCAGCAGCATCTACAGCATTTCACCAGACAGAACTTAAGTCCTTATTGAAGTACTATAAATGCTGACGCATTTCAGACTACCTGATCCAGTCATAGAATAATTATAAATGGTGAGTCCGAACTGCGTCAGCACAGACTGAACTCATATTATTGCTGTATGTCAATGGGCTTGAATTGCTTTATTGACCATAAATCCTAAATTAATTGATTTAATAGATTATAGGAAGATGCTTTTAGGTTAGCAGCGGGCCCCTAAGTTACGGGCCCCAGGTTGCACATACAGTATGTCGACATCTGGTAATAAATTTGGCTGTTACTAACATCAGTCAGCATCATGTATAGCAATTCACAAGACAGTCCTTATTGAAGTACTATAAATGCTGACGCATTTCAGACTACCTGATCCAGTCATAGGATAATTATAAATGGTGAGGCCGAACTGCATCAGCGCAGACTGAACTCATATTATTGCTTTATGTCAATGTGCTAGAATTTCTTTATCGACCATAAATCGTAAATTAATTGATTTAATAGATTGTACGAAGATGCCTTTAGGTTTGCAGGAAAATGCCTTTAGGTTTGCAGTGGGCACCAGGTTGGACATACAACACGTTGGCCCATGAGCAGAATACTGGTTGTTAGCTATAGAAGTCAGTAGCATGTAAAGCAATTCCACAGGTCAGCACTTAGGGCTTTATTGAAGTACTAGATATGCTGATGTAGTTCAGACCACTTGTTCCACTCATAGCATCATCATGAATAGTGAGACCGAACTGCGTCAGCATATACTAAACTTATATCACTGTTTTTTGTCAATATGCTGTAATTCCCAAAATGGCCATAAACGGTGAGCTACAAAATTCATTGATCTAATAGATTTTAGGAAGATAGTTTTAGGTTAGTAGTGGACCTTCTAACCTACGTGCCCAGGCTGCACATACAATATGTTGGCCCTTGGTTATAAAGCTGTCTGTTAGTTACAGCAGTCATCAGCATGTCTAGCAATTTTAAAAGTTGGCACTTGCTTCCTTATTGAAGTACTATAAATGCTGACTGATTTCAGACCACTTGTTCCAGTCATAGCTTCATTATGAACGTTGAGTCTGAACTGCGTCAGCATATACTAAACACTTATATCATTGCTTTATGGCAATGTGCTGTTTTTTGGAATGGCTCTATTGGCCATAAACAGTCATCTTCATTCTGTTGGTGGGCTTACATTTTTTGTAAGTGTGGGGGTTGGGATCTTGCTGCATTAAGATCCTATTTTAACCACAAAAAAATACCGATGTTTTTGGTCCTTAAATTCCCTCCTCGCCTAGCTAATGATGTGTCATAGAGGAGAGCTTCACCGCACCCTGAGCACATTCCCAGTCGCCTCCGCTCCTCTTCCTATCCATCCGCATCGTCCTACTGTCACTCTCTCTCGCCGAGCTTTATCTCATGCAAATTTACCACAATGTCCCCGGGTGCCGCTGTGTCTCATTCGCTGCCATGGGCGTCAGATTATTTGATTTCCCAATGAAATATTGTCGCAGATGTCACTGCCAGAAAACAAAAGGCGGCGGTCTTATTACAAATAAAAATATCCGCATTAGGGGGATATTATTGCATTCGTACTCGGCTCATGACAAGCGATGGAGATGAGAATCCTCCTGAGAAATCCTCTGGGGGGAAAAGAGGATTGATGGGTTTTGCTAATTATTAACATACATTTTCAAACGAAATCTGATTCCGTATCCAGTGCGTAAGTATTCACACCCCTGACGATTTTATGTCCAGAGTGTAAGTATTCACACCCCCTGAACATTCTGTGTCCGGTGTGTAAGTATTCGCACCAATGAAGATTTTGGGCGACATGTATGAAGCTCGCCGGGTCGGGGCGCGCTTTTCCGCTAGTTTTCCGGCAAAATCTGTGCCTGATTTATGTCGGGGCCGGGGCGCGCTCATACATCCAATGTAAAGTCCGCCGCACCTCGCCAGAGTGTTAGGCGCAGTGCGGGACTTTGGCGCAGTGCGGCGCCGCGCCTGAGATTCGCTGCCGGGGGTAGTGCGGTCATCCATGCGGGGAAAAGTCCGCCTCGCCAGTGTGTTAGGCGCAGTGCGGGGACTGAGGCACAGTGCGGCGCTGCGCCGAAGATTCGCCGTCCGAGGAGGTGCGCTCATACATGCGGGGAAAAGTTCCCTGCGCCTCGCCAATGTGTGTGGGGCACAGTGCGGGGACATGGGCGCAGTGCGCCAAAAATCTGTTCCGATGCGAGACAGGCTGGAGAACAGCGAGAAATCATTTCACATGTCGGTGCGGAGTATGAATCAAAAATCGCCTTTATAAAGGCGTAAAACATTCTCAGGAAAAGAGCTGAAACCTCAAAAAAAAAAAAATACATAAAACAAAATCACTTTCCAATATCCTAATTCAAGAATTAGGATCTTGGAAATTGCCGGGAAATACAGTAATTCAAATTCTGAAAGCTATTCTCATTGGTCGGCAGAAACCAGCCAATCAGAAGAGGACGGACAGTGAACCATTAAAACCTATGGAGAAGTATTGACAATCAGAATCAAAGGCGGGACAGTTCAAAATACAGTAAAAAATGCAGAAAAGAGCTGATTGGTTGAGCTAGCGGGGGCTTGGCTATCCCACCCAAATTTCAGAATAGGAGCGGGGAAAAAGCCCCATTAAAACCTATGGAGAACTATTCACCAATCAAATTCAAGGCGGGACGGGTTTCAAAATACAGCAAAAATGCAGAATAGAGCTGATTGGTTGAGCTAGCGGGGGCTTGGCTACCCCAGCCAATCAGAGCGGGGAGCTACTTCTCCATTGTAGTCTATGGAGAGATGGGCGCCATGCAATCTGGCTTCAGTGCCTTGTGGCATGGAGTATGAATAAAAAAAATTTTTTATTAAGTGTAAAATATTCTCTGAAAAAGAGCTGAAACCCTTCTTAAACATACATTTTTTAAAATCCCTAACAACGGTTTGTCGCCGAGACCGGCGCTAATAGGGAATTGCAATAGAGAGAATTTCCCGGGAAATACGTAATTCAAATTTGTTTAAGCTTTCTGATTGGTCGGCATAAACGCATCAGAATAGGAGGGACAGTGGCCCATTATTCCTATGGAGGAGAATTGACCAATCAGAATAGGAGCGACAGGGCCCATTATAACCTATGGAGAAAATTGGGCCAATCATATTCCAAAGGGGGGACAGTTCAAATTTCAGTAAAAAGGCAGGGAAAAGAGCTGATTGGTTGTAGGGGGCGTCAGCTTAGCATCAGGCGCGAGTATTTTCATGGGTTCTTGGGAAAAGAAATTTCCGAGCGAGCTCTGTGATTGGCTAAGTTAAAAGAGGCGCTGTTATTTGGACCAATGGGAGAGCGAGCGACGCTCCTATGGGTTTTCTAATGCAATCTGAAATCAAAAACTGTACATGGCGAAATCAAATGATAAGATACAGAAGTTGCCCTGATGTGTATATAAAATGAATAATAATATGGGGGAACGAAAAAAAAAATATTAATTCAATAAAATCAGGGTTTATTTCTTTATTTTCGTTATCCAAGGATAAATTTGTATGGGTGCAAAAAAAATAAAGAAATAAACATGATTTTATTGATTAAAGGGTGTTATCGTTTCTTAAATGGTCTTCAGAATAAGGGGACATTTGAAAACAAAAAACTTTGCAAATTGGATGTCATTAGAAAGCTGGCCTTGTTCTCCCCAGTGCCCCTTAAATCTTGTGTTTTTAAATTTACCACTGATATCCAGTGTGGGTCGAATCCTCCTCCTTTGCAATTCATGCTGAGAGCCTTTAATTTGTACACCCCCTGGGTCATTCACGGGCTTTTGTCTCTCCCAGATTTGGGGCCCATAGCATTTTCTTTTTCCCCAAAATAGCAAAACAGATGCAGCAGGTACAAGAGAAAAATAAAAATTTTTGTCTGTGCCTAACTCTCCTGATACAGCAGATCTGTGCCATTCTTAAAAAGCTGTGTCTCCCTGTGGGGAGATCGTGCTAGATTGTTTGAATGCAGCTGTGGATGTTACGTCTTAAAAAATAAGTGATGGGGAGGACACGTGTAGTGGATCAGAGGGGAGGGGGGGGGGGGGAGTTGGGCCCAGCGTGAAGGGGGGTGAGTATCCAGTGGGAGGGGAAAAAAACGCCCGTTTCACGATTGAGAGCCAGAGCAGTGTGAAACGACCCGAAGTAAGGAAGCAATACCCCCCTTTAATTTTTTTTTTTTCTTTTCCCCCCATATTATTTTATTTTATTACAAGGGACAACTTCTGTAGTGTTAAAATGTGTTTGGCCATATACAGTTGATTTCAGATTGCATTAGAAAAACCCAAGGAGCGTGTCGCTCTCCCATTGGTCCAAAAAACCCGGCCCTTTTTAATTTACCCCAATCACAGGGCGCTCAGAATTTCTTTTCCCCATAGAAATCTATGAAAAGTAGCTGCGCTCTGATTGGCTAAGCTTTACGAGTCCCCGCCGCTTCAACCAATCAGCTCTTTTCTGCTTTTTACTGTATTTTGAACTGTCCCGCCTTGGATTTTTATTAGTTCAAAATTCTCCCTAGGCTATAATGGGTCTTTGTCGCTCCTATTTGATTGGCCGAGATAGCCAAGCCCCGCTAGCTCAACCAATCAGCTCTTTTCTGCATTTTTACTGTATTTTGAAAATGTCCGCCGTTGATTTGATTGGTCAATCGTTCTCCATAGGTTTTAATGGTTCACTGTCGCTCTATTCTGATTGGCCCGGTTTTTTGCCGACCAATGAGAATAGCTTTCAGAATTTGAATTACTGTATTTCCGGCAATTTCCAAGATTCGATTTCTTGATATTGCGCCCTTTTTAGATTTTTGGAAAAGTGTTTTTTTTTTTTTTTATGTTTATTTTTTTAGGGTTTAGCTCTTTTCTGAAATGTTTTCCGCCTTTATAAAGGCGATTTTTGGATTCATACTCCTGCTGCACGGAGCAGGGGCGCCGAGATTTCTGTCGCGATCTTCTATCTGCTTTTCCCCGCATGTTCCGTTCTTTCTTTCACTTCGCCCCGGCCGGGGATTTAGACCAAAAAAACCAGGTCTGCCTGTAGGAGCTGCCGAGCGCTGCAAATGCGCCTCGCTTTGCCGACTCCATCGTACATGCCTCCGAGGGTTTTTAAGCGCGCGGCGTCCCGCCCGGAACGCCTACCCCGCCACACCCCGGGCCCCTTACCCCCCCCTTCATGTGGGGCGCAGCTGAAAGTGTCGAACGCCGCGCCTAACAACGCATCCCTGCGTCCGACAGGGGGATTCGGGCCGGGAGGCGCAGTATACGCCAAAAAACAGGCGTAAAGCCCTTTCATACATGTAGCCCTTTGTGTCCAAAGTAAGTATTCACGCCTCTGAAGATTCTGTATCCAGAATGTAAGTATTCGCAACCCTGAAGATTCTGTGTCCAGAATGTATTTGCACCCCTGAAGTTTGTGTCCAGAGTGTAAATATTCACAACCCTGAAGATGTTATGTCCAGAATGTAAGTATTCACACCCCTGAAGATTTTGTGTCCAGAGTGTAAGCATTTGCACCTCTGAAGATTCTGTGTCCAGAGTGTAAGTATTCACACCCCTGAAGATTCTGTGTCCAGATTGTGATTATTCACACCCCTGAAGATTTTGTGTCCAGAATGTAAGTATTTGCACCCCTGAAGATTTTGTGTCCAGAATGTAAGTATTTGCACCCCTGAAGATTTTGCGTCCAGAATGGAAGTATTTGCACCCCTGAAGATTTTGCGTCCAGAATGTAAGTATTCACACCCATGACGATTTTGTGTCCAGAGTGTAAGTATTCACACCCCTGAAGATTTTGTGTCCAGAATGTAAGTATTTGCACACCTGAAGATTTTGCGTTCAGAATGTAAGTATTTTCACCTCTGAAGATTTTGTGTCCAGAATGTATTTGCACCCCTGAAGATTCTGTGCCCAGAGTGTAAGTATTCACACCCCTGAAGATGTTGTGTCCAGAGTGTAAGTATTCACCCCCCTGAAGATTCTGTGCCCAGAGTGTAAGTATTCACACCCCTGAAGATGTTGTGTCCAGAGTGTAAGTATTCACACCCCTGAAGATGTTGTGTCCAGAATGTAAGTATTCACACACCTGAAGACGTTGTGTCCAGAATGTAAGTATTCGCACCCCTGAAGATTCTGTGTCCAGTGCATAAGTATTCAAACCCTTGAAGATTTTGGAGGACATGTTAGAAAAGAGGTGCCGCCACACCAGTTTTAAGGAGCTGAAAATGAGTGTATAGTGCAACTAAATGAAAGAACATGTCAAAAATCTGGTTTCTGGTCTACCTTGCATAGTATAATTGACGCGCCTAACTGATTGGTTGCTATGGGCTCTGATTGGTTGCTATGGATTCTGATTGGTTTATATGGGTCCTGATTGGTTGCTATGAGCTCCGATTGGTTGCTATGGGCTCTGATTGGTTGCTATGGGCCCTGATTGGTTGCTATGTACTCCGATTGGTTGCTATGTGCTCTGATTGGTTGCTAGGGGCCCTGGTTGGTTGCTATGGGCCCTGATTGGTTGCTATTGGCTCTGATTAGTTGGAATGTTGATACTGGAAACACATATAATAGTTAACGATTAAAGCAATGTTCCCACTATGCACTTTGATGGCACACAATGTGATATGCCATCAAAGTCTGAGAGGTGCGGGACCCACCTCTGGGACTGGCACCTATCTCAGGATTGGGTCCCCAACACTTTCTACTGTTTTGCTAGGAGGGGGCAGGGGAATCCCCCAGTGGGCCCCTAGTCATGGTGGCTCTGGAAATGGCAGGTTTGGGGCTGCTTTCCGGAGAGAACGGCAGAAAAAAGAGGCAGTAATTTCATAATGGGCTCCAAGAAACAACTCCACTGCTGGGCGCCAAGAATCAACCCCACCGGTGGGCCCCAAAAATCAACTCCACTGGTAGGCCCCAAGAATCATCTCCAATGGGGGGCCCCCAAAAATCAACTCCACGGGGGCTCCAAGAAATGAACTCCATTGGGGGCACCCCGAATCAACTCCACTGGTGGGCCCCCAAAAATCATCTCCACTGATGGACCCAGAATCAAAATCCCGGTAGGCCCCAAAATATCTCCACTGGTCCCCAAGAATCATCTTTATGGGGCCCCCAAAACAATACTACTGGTGGGCCCCCAAAAATCAAATGACTGGTGGGGCCCCCCGAATCAACCCACGGAGGCCCCAAAATCATCTCCATTGGGGCCCCAAAAATCAATAAAAGGGGCCCCAAATCAACTTCACTCGTGGCCCCAAGAATCATTCCACTGGTGGGTCTCAAGAAACAACTCCCCTGGTGGGCCCAAGAACAGCCCAAATTGGGGCCCCAAAAATCATCTCCACTGGTGGCCCCCAAAAATCAATACACTGGTGGGCCCCAAAATCAACCCCCCTGGTCCCAAGAATCACTCCACTGGTGGCCCCAAAAACAACTCCACGGGGGGGGCCCCCAAAGGTTTTATCTCCCGGTGGGGCCCCAAGAATCAATACACGGGGGGCCCCAAAAATTAATTTTCCCCTGTTTGGGAGGCAAAATCTCTCCCTGGTGGCCCCCAAAAATCAACTCCCTTGTGACCCCAAAATCAAATCCATTGGGGGCCCCCAAAATCAACTCCATTGGTGGGCCCCCAAAATCAACTCCATTGGTGGCCCCAAGATAAAAACCATTGGTGGGCCACAGGCCCCCCTAGTCTGACACTTTCCGGGATTAATGGGAAAATTTTTAAAAGAGGGCCATTTTTGGCCCTTTGTACGTATGTAAGAAACCTTTTGCTCTAACACGTAACCATTACTAAAACGCACCTAGCTGGCTTAAACAATTTAAAAAATTTTCTTAAATCACCTCTTTCCCTTTAAATCAATATAAAACTAATCCTGTACATGAACTGATGGTAACGGGCTCCAGAGCTGGAAAGTATTAGCGCCTGGTGTCCACTTAAGAGTAATAGCCCCTTCCTCCCGGCTGATATTACAAAATAGATCACAATGGAGCCGGGCCTGTGCTCTGTCCTGTCCGGGGAGAAATGACACACTTTGCACACCAACAATAAAATATTCACCCCCCTCACAGCCGCCGCTCCTGATCTAGGCTCTTTTTCCTGGGAAATGATTTAGATTGCTGACGGGCATTCATTAAGAATAAGAATGATCCAGGGATAAAGGGGCTTCTACCCACAATTCCAAAAATACCTCTATCCTAGTGTTGCAGAGCACTTGCATAATAACCCATCAGGCTGCGGGGGGTTTCTAATTCCTGTATTGTCTCCTATTGGACCTTCAAAGCAACAGAACAAGGATCAGAATCTTAAAGGGCTATGACCTCAATATAAAAACTACTCCACCTGCCCTGACCTGCTGCCTGGGACGTGACTATGAAAGTTCTCCACCGCCCCGATCATCCGCCGGGGCCTGACTATGGAATTCTCCACCCCCCGCTTACCTGCCGGGACCTGAAATGAAAGTTCTCCACCTGCCCTGACCTGCTGCCTGGGACCTGACTATGAAAGTCCTCCACCTGCCCTGACCTTTGCCTGGGACCAGACTATGAAAGTCCTCCACCTGCCCTGCCCTGCTGCCTGGGACCTGTCTATGAAAGTCCTCCACCTGCCCTGACTTTTGCCTGGGATCTGACTATGAAAGTCCTCCACCTGCCCTGCCCTGCAGCCTGGGACCTGTCTATTAAAGTCCTTCGCCTGCCCTGACCTGCTGCCTGGGACCTGTCTATGGAAGTTCTCCACCAGCCCTGCCCTGCTGCCTGGGACATGACTATGAAAGTCCTCCACCTGCTCTGACCTGCTGCCTGGAACCTGACTATGAAAGTTCTCCACCTGCCATGCCCTGCTGCCTGGGACCTGACTCTGAAAGTCCTCCACCTGCCCTGACCTGCTGCCTGGGACCTGACTATGAAAGTCCTCCACCTGCCCTGCCCTGCTGCCTGGGACCTGACTATGAAAGTCCTCCACCTGCCCTGATCTGCTACCTGACTATGAAAGTCCTCCACCTGCCCTGACTTTTGCCTGGGATCTGACTATGAAAGTCCTCCACCTCCTCTGACCTGCTGCCTGGGACCTGACTATAAAAGTCCTCCACCTGCCCTGCCCTGCTGCCTGGGACCTGACTATGAAAGTCCTCCACCTGACCTGATCTGCTACCTGACTATGAAAGTCCTCCACCTGCCCTGATCTGCTACCTGACGCTGGATGTCCTCCACCTACCTGGCTCGTCTGCTGGTAACCTCTGAAAGTACGCCAACAGCCTGGACCGTCTCATTGGGACCTGAGTCTGAACGGACTCCACCTCCCCTGCACTTCTACTCATGACTCAACCATACCTCCTGTCTACCATCAGCTGTCACCATTAATACGTATGTAGCCATTTAAAATTCTAGATCCAGGATGGTGGCAACTCTGGGATCAGGAATAAAATCCTCCTTAGAGCAGATTGTTTCTTGCCTTATGGGTTTCAAAGCCTTCATCAGTAGGGGAACTAAGCTTTAAAAAAAAAAAAAAACTCTTTATCTCCCTCCCGACACCCAAATTTTCCCCACCCTTGGTTGAACTTGATGGACATATGTCTTTTTTGATCGGACTAACTACATGGGAGCTTCCTGCTGTGAAGTCCAGATCCTTGTACAGGGGTAAAAGGGTGAAAATTAGGAGACTCTTTAGACTCCACTCCTCAGTGTCGTTTTATGCCAAAACTCACGCCTGACCCATTGGATTCACATTCTGACTCCCAAATTATTATAACTATCATATTACATTATTTAAATAGGGAGTGAATTGTTATGCAATTCAATATACTCTTCGTAGATGCCCCAAGAGTTCAGTACCTTAAAGTGGGGCCCCAACTTTAACTGTCACTTTAAGATTTTTTTTTTTAATTTTTTTTAAAGAATTTAATATTTTTTTATTATTATAAATGTTTTTATACTGTTTGGCTTCCACCACATTAATAACTTGTGTATCAAAATATTCATCTCCTCTTCTCATTTTCATCCTATATGTTTTGCCTTATTTATATATATATATTTAAGATGCGTTTATACTGTCTTGTTTCCACCGTATTTCTAACACATATGAATACATTGATCTCTTCTTCACGTTTCCATTTCAACTAAAATATTCCCAATTCTTCCTGAACAGGTTTCACCGCAGTTTGTTTTTTTTTTGCTTATTTAACAGTTAATTTATCTTTTGATGTTTTTTTACTCTCATCTGTTTTCTATGATTTTTATATGTTTGCTGTTTATTGTAACTGTTGAGTCCTATCAGGCTCATCGCTGCTGTACCAGTAAATTAATCTTTTATTCTCATTTCCTTGTTATGCTATACGGCCTCGTTATTTAAAATATGAGCTCATTACCTCATTGCTTTTTTTTTTAGATTTATAATATTTTTATCCTTTATTGGTTCCGCCATGTTTATTGCTTTGTAGGACTACATTTGTCTTCTAATGACGTTCCCTTCTTGCATACAGTAATACATTCTTGTATAGAGTAATACATTCCCATGTAAGCCGTGCTCTTTATTGTGTCTTTAGACCTTTTTTTTTTGTTTTTACATATTTTTTAAACATTAAAAAAATTACATTTTTATGGTGTTTTTATATAGTTATAGCCCCCCCATTCTCATCCCTTATGTGTCAGTAAATTAATCTCTTAATGACATCTCCTTCTAAATACATTTGCATTAAATCAATGCTCCTCACTATGTTTTATGAGATTTTCTGCGTTTTTTTTCTATATTTTTTTTAATATTATATTAATTTATAGTTTTGTATTTTTATGATGCTTTATACTTTATCGACCCCTCCATTATCACCCTTTGACATTAGTAAGTTAACCTTTGAATGACATCTCCTTCTTAAGTAATATATTCCCATTCCCATTGAAGCCATACTCTTCCCTGTGTTTAATAGATTTTTTAAAATTTTTTAATTCATTTATTGTTTTATATTTTTACGATGCTTCTTTATACTTTACCGCCCCCTCCATTCTTATCCATTATGTGTCAGTAAATTCATATTGTAATAATATCTTTTTCTTAAGTAATATATTCCCATTGAAGCCATGCTCCTCCATTTGTTTAATAGATTTTTTTTATGTTTTTAAAATTTTAAATTAATGTATTGCTTTATATTTTTACGATGCTTTTTTATACTTTACCACCCCCTCCATCCTTACCCCTTATGTGTCAGTAAATTCATCTTGCAATAATATCTTCTTCTTAAGTAATATATTCCCATTGAAGCCATACTCCTCCCTGTGTTACTAGATTTTATTTTATATTTTTAAAATTTTAAATTAATTTATTGTTTTATATTTTTACGATGCTTTTATACTTTACCGCCTCCTCCATTCTTACCCCTTATGTGTCAGTAAATTCATCTTTTAATAATACAGGCAGTCCTCAGGTTACGAACAAGATAGGGAATATAGGTTTGTTCTTAAGTTGAATTTGTATCTAAGTGGGGACCAGTATATTTATTAAATATAAATCCAGCACAAAAGGTGTTTTTTTTTTTTCAGTTTCGGATAGTGCAGAGGTTTTTACATTTGATTTGCTATCTGTGCCCCTGTTAAGAAAATTTCACCTCATTTTCACCTCCTGTGCTGCTGTGGCATGCTGGAACTTGTCATTCCATAGCTACTATCTGCTGTGGAACATAGACCTGCAAGTGCCATCACGCCCCATAAGTCTCCGTTTGTAACTAGGGGACAGTTGTAAGTCGGAACGGTGTAAGTCAGGACTGCCTGTATCTTCTTTTTAAGTAATATATTCTTATTTAACCCACGGTCCTTACTGTGTTTAATAGATTTTTCTTTGCTATTTTTTTACATATTGTTTTAAATATTGTTTTTATACTTATATGTTGCTTTATACTTCATCGGCCCCTCCATTCTTACCCCTAATGTACCAGCAAATAAACTTATTAATCTTAATTAATGACATCTCCTTCTTATGTAATATATTCCCATTTATCCCATGGTCCTTACTGTATTTAATAGAATTTTTTGCTATTTTTTATATATTGTTTTAAATGTAATATTCTTTTTATTGTTTGTATATTTATATGTTACTTTATACTTCATCAGCTCCTCCATTCTTACCCCTTATATCAGCAACTAATCTCCTTCTTATGTAATATATTCCCATATAAGCCTGGCTGCCCATTGTGTTTTATAGAGTTTTTGTTATTTTACTTATTTTTCAAAATGGAATATTAATATCTTGTTTTATGTCTTTATGATGTTTTTAAAATTCATTATCCTCTCCATTTCTGCCTCTTATGTGTCAGTAAATTACTCTTGTAGTGACATCTTTTTCTTAAGTAATATACTCCCATTTAAGCCAAGCTGCTTATTGTGCTTTATAGCTTTTTTGTTGTTTTTTCCATGTTTATATATCATTTTATACCTTTATGATGCTTCTATACTTTATCAGTCCCTCCATTCTTACCTCTCATGTGTCAGTAAATCAGTAATCTTTTAACAACATTTTCTTCTTGGGTAACATTCTCTCGTTTAAGCTATGCTTCCCATTGTGTCCTATAGATTTTTTTTGTAATTTTACTTATTTTTTTTAAATGGCATATTAATACATTTTTTATATTTTTATGATGTTTTTATACTTTTTCGGCTCCTCCATTCTTACCTCTTACGTGGCAGTAAATTAATCTTTTTATACCTTCTTCTTAAGTGATATTCTCCCATTTAAGTCAAGCTGCCCATTGTGTTTTATAGCTTTTTTGTTGGTTTTTTTTTTTTTACTAATTTTTTTAAATGTTCATATCGTGTTTTATATCTTTACGATGCTTTTATACTTTATCATCCTTTAGACTTTTATCTCTTTCATATCAGTAAATTAATCTTTTAATGATATCTTCTTCTTAAGTTATCTACTCCTATTTAAGCCAAGCTGCCCTTTCTGATTTATAATTTAGTTTTTTTAGTTTTTTTTAATATAATAAAATCTTGTTTTATATCTTTAAGATTCTTTACACTTTATCAGCCTCTCCATTCCTACCTCTTATGTGTCAGTAAATGAATCTTTTTACTTCTTCTTAAGTAATATACTCCCATTTAAGCCAGGCTGCCTATTGTGTTTTATAGAGTTTTTGTTATTTTACTTATTTTTTAAATAGATTATTAGAATATTGTTTTATATCTTTATGTTTTTATACTTTAGTGGCCCCTCAATTCTCTTACCTATCAGTAACTTAATTGAGTGGCCCTCAATTCTCTTACCTATCAGTAACTTAATATTTTAATTATATCACCTTCTTAAGTAATATTCTCCTATTTAAGCCATGCTGCCCATTGTGTTTTACAGCTTTGTTGTTGTTGCTTTTTTACTCATTTTTTTTTAAAATGTTCATATCGTATTTTATATCTTTACGATGCTTTTATACTTTATCATCCTTTCCACTTTTATCTCTCACAGGTCAGTAAATTAATCTTTAAATTATATCTTCTTCTTAAGTTATCTACTCCCATTTAAGCCAAGCTGCCCATTGTTTTTATAGTTTTTTTGTTGTTTTTTTACTTTTATTTTTTAAAATGTTAATATCGTGTTTCATATCTTTATGATGTTTTTATACTTTATCGGCCCTTCCATTCTCTTACATATCGGTAAATTAATCTTTTAATTAAATCACCTTCTTAGGTAATATTCTCCCATTTAAGCCATGCCGCCCATTGTGTTTTATAGCTTTTTTGTTGTTTTTTTACTCTTTTTTTTTTTTTAAATGTTAATATCGTGTTTCATATCTTTATGATGTTTTTATACTTTATCATCCTTTCCACTTTTATCTCTTTCATGTCAGTAAATTAATCTTTTAATATCCTCTTCTTAAGTTATCTAATCTCATTTAAGCCAAGATGTCCTTTGTCTTTTATAGTTTTTTTTTTTTTTTTTTTTACTTTTTTTATGTTATAACAATATCTTGTTTTATATCTTTATGATGCTTTACACTTCATCAGCCCCTCCATTCTTACCTCTTATATGTCAGTAAATGAATCTTTTTACTTCTTCTTAAAGGGGTTGTCTCACTACAAGGATTGCTTTTTATGTTAAAGATCTTGCAAAAACAAGTCACTTTGCAATATATGTCCATTAGCAGTGTCCTACCTATTCCTAGATATCCCCTCCTGTATGGACTGCATCAGCTCCTCAGGTCGTTATAGCTACAGATCTGTTTGATCTATCCTGATAGGCTGCCAGCACTGGTTGCTATAGATACAGAGCTGTTCCATCTCTCATGATAGGCTGTCCTCACTGGTTGCTATAGCTACAGACCTGTTCAATCTCTCCTGATAGGCTGCCAACACTGGTTGCTATAGCTACAGACCTGTTCAATCTCTCCTGATAAGCTGTCAGCACTGGTTGCTATAGCTACAGACCTGGCTTCTACTGCAGCCTAGAAGCCAGTAAACACGCCCCTGAATTCAAAGTGAAACCAAGAAAATAGGACTGAGGTAAGATGAATCAATGTAGTGAGACAACCCCTTTACATAATATACTCCCATTTAAGCCAGGCTGCCCATTGGGTTTTATAGAGTTTTTGTTATCTTACTTATTTTTTAAATAGAATATTAGTACAGTATATTATTTTATATCTTTATGATATTTTTTATATTTTATTGTCCCCTTGATTATCTTTATGATGTTTTTATACTTTATCGGCCCTTCCATTCTCTTACATATCAGTAAATTAATCTTTTAACTATATCACCTTCTTAGGTAATATTCTCCCATTTCAGCCATGCCGCCCATTGTGTTTTATAGCTTTTTTGCTGTTTTTTTTTACTCATTTTTGTTAAATATTCATATCGTGTTTTATATCTTTACGATGCTTTTATACTTTATCATCCTTTCCACTTTAATCTCTTATAGGTCAATAAATTAATCTTTTAATAATATCTTGTTCCTAAGTTATCTACTCCCATTTAAGCCAAGTTGCCCTTCATGTTTTATAGTTTTTTAGTTGTTTTTTTTTAACTTTTTTTAATGTCATGAGAATATCTTGTTTTACATCTTTATGATGCTTTTATAATTTATCAGATTTTTACCTCTCATGTGTCAGTAAATTAATCTTTTAATGATATCTTCTTCTTAAGTTATCTACTCCCATTTAAGCCAAGTTGCCCTTTGTGGGTTTTTTTTGTGTAATAACAATACTTTGTTTTATATCTTTATGATGCTTTTACACTTTATCAGATTTTTACCTCTTATGTGTCAGTAAATGAATCTTTTAATATCTTCTTCTTAAGTTATCTACTCTCATTTAAGCCAAGATGCCTATTGTGTTTTATAGTTTTTTTGGGTTTTTTTAAAACTTTTTTATGTAATAACAATATCTTATTTTAAATCTTTATGATGCTTTTACACTTTATCAGCCCCTCCATTCTTTCCTCTTATGTGTCAGTAAATTAATCTTTTTACTTCTTCTTAAAGGGGTTATCTCACTACAAAGATTGCTTTTTATGTTAAAGATCTTGCAAAAACAAGTCACTTTGCAATATATGTTCATTAGCAGTGTCTACCTATTCCCCTCCATTCTTACCTCTTACGTGTCAGTAAATTAATCTCTTAATGATATCCTCTTCTTAAGTAATATATTCCCATTCCGGCCGTGCCTCCCGCTGCGTTTTTATTGCTTTTTTTTCTTCTTCTTATTTACATATTTTACGTACAGTCTATTCAATGATTTTATCTTGTTTTCTAATACTTTTATACCGCATGAGCCCCTCTATTCTTACCCTTACGTAGCAGTAAATTAATCTCCTAATGACATCTCCAACTTAAGTCATATATTCACATTTAAGTCGCGCTCCCCGCTGTGTTTTTATTATTTTTTACATTATTAAAATCCACCAGTACACAATCAATGCTGATCTATGGTCATTACGCTGTGTGTTTTTCAAATGAAAATTAATGACGGGGAAAATACATGTTACGCATCGAACGCCGTGTAGAACTAGTGGGTAAGATACACTGCAGGGGAATGGCCTGTAGTCAGCAATCATATTTGGGGCCCTCGAATTGAGTTGCCTTTGGTTTTTCCAACCATAGGTGTCACAATCACGGTCCGCAGTAGTGGATCCACTGGACCACCGAAAGCGATAGTGAAAGCCACGCCACGGAGCGGAGTCTAAGTAGCCCCCGGTTTTCACCAGAGCCCGCCGCAAAGCCGGATGGACTTGCTGCGTCGGGAGTCCTACCAGGTCGCTACCCCTGACGCGACTTGCTTGCGGTGGGGGCCGGGGTACAGCGTGGTACAAAATCGTAAGGAAGGCTCGTAGTCGGTGACAGGCGTTAAGGTCAGTACAGTCGGGTAAGGTTCGTGGTCGAGGGATGTAGGCGAGAAGGTACGGTACACGGTTTATCGGAAGACTAAGGATCGCTTTCTCATTAGGCTATTGGCACTAAAGATCCGGCAAATATGTCAGGAAGGGGCAGACTTAAATAGGGGCAGCGACCAGCAATAACCAATTACCAGTGCGCTGGCCCTTTAAATTTAACACTGCCGGCGCGTGCGCGCCCGAGGGAGCGGGACCCCCGGCCGTCGAGGGATAGAGACAGCAGCAGGAGCGCGGCCGGGTAAGTCAGCTATAGGACAGGCAGGGGAACGAGCGCACCCTCGACCCGACATGCGGGTCGGATGCGCCCGCGACCCGGGACGAGGGTGGCAGGGGCATCCGTGACAATAGATTTTTTTGCAGCTGTTCATGTCCTGGGAAGTCATTGATTTCTAGAGCAGCAGCAAAGGTCCTTCAGATTTTTTCACCTTTTTTTTTTTTTGGGGATACAATGTGACGGGGGAAGTGATACAGGACATCTACTACAAAATTGATGATAACGCGGCGTTACTATACATGGAGCGTCGGGGGAGAAGGTCGCAGCGTAGCAGTATCCACCGGTTGCTAATCCAGGACTGCACTTATCTCATTCAGGTGCCATTAAGGAGGCGAGGGTGAGATTATAGCACAAGGTCTCTCCTACAATCTCTTCTATGGTCCCAGCACCTGATAAACCCTCAGATTATCTCACATTCTTGCACTTACCCATCGTCTCTATATTCACCTTCTTAAGACGGGTCAATGGGAAAAGGAGAATGAACCGCTGCCGGACACTTCTCCAAGCAGCTTATCTCCCTAGGGAACAAAACATTGGCTAGCTCCATCACAGGGGCATGTCTATAGACAATATAAAAACTTAAAGGGGTCGTCTCACTACAGGGATTGCTGCTTTTTATGTTGAAGATCTTGCAGAAACAAGTCACTTTGCAATATGTGTCCATTAACAGTGTCCTACCTATTTCCCAGATATCCCCTCTTGTATGGGCTGCATCAGCTCTCAGGTCGCTATAGTACAGACCTGTTTTTATCTCCTCCTGATGGCTGCCAGCATGGTTGCTATAGCTACAGACCTGTTTATCCTTCCCGATAGGCTGCAGCGTGGTTGCTTATAGCCTAAACCTGTTCAATCTCCCTTTTGATAGGCTGCCAGATGGTGCTATAGCTACAGACCTTTCAATCCCTCCTGATAGGCTGCCCGTGTGGTCGCTATAAACTACAGACCTGGCTTCTACTGCAGCCTAGTAGAAGCCAGTAAACACGCCACTGAATTCAAAATGAAACCAAGAAAACAGGACTGAGGTAAGATGAATCAATGTAGTGAGACAACCCCTTTAACTTTTAACACAATCCAGATAAAAAATATTACTCACGCTTATAAGCCCTATTTAAACAACACTGTACCGAGGAAGGGTAACCGCCCCGGAAAGGGCGACCCCACTCGCCAAGAAATCCCTGACAGATCCATGCAATATCCCTGATAGAGAACAGAGTAGGAAAGAGGTAAAATAAAGTGACAACTAAGTCAATGAGATAACAAATCCTTGTAATCAATGGAATCCCTACATGGAAGACCATTCCCTGTCAGTAGTATAGAGCCTTCAACTCATACTCTGTGATAACTATATTGGTTATACTGGAAATTCTCCATCTGCGGTAGTGGACTGGGTCACTTTTTATCGCTTCGCTGTAATTCAGTCTCCCTATATTTCACTGTTTGTCCTTTGTCTCCCTGATGAGTCTGGTATTTCTCAGGGAAAACGTATTGGAGGCTCCATACCATTGACAGGGAATGGTCTTCCATATGTTCCATTGATTACAAGGATTTGTTATCTCATTAATTGTCATTTTATTGTATCTCATCCCTACTCTGTTCCCTATCAGGGATATTGTAGGGATCTGTAATGGATTTGTCAGTGAGTGGGGTCGCCCTTTTCGGGGTGGTTACCCTACCTAGCTAGGGTAATGTTTAAGTAAGGTTGATTAGGGTGAATAATATTTTTTATCTCCTTTATATTAAAATTTAACTTTTAATATTGCCCTTTTTAATGCAATTTTTGAGTTTCTTTAGGTGTTCTCCATTGATTTTTCCATGTGGTTTTGTCCAAATCCATGCTTCTCCAAATTTTGGCTCTGTGACTTGTGTTCGCTCCATCCTTCTTTCTTTCGACATTGTTGCGGAAAGGCGTGACACCACCATACCCAGATGGTTGGTTATGTCATGTCACAGCGTCCTAGTTTTGATTGATGGGAGTCTGGGTGCTGAGACCCTCATGATCACAAAAAAGAAGGGGTAGAAGGACTCAAGAGAGTTTAGCGACGGGAGTATGGGCAGAGTTCCTCACCATCACTAAAAAGAAGTACCTTGGAGAGCAAAGCAAAGGGTGTATGGACTGAGACCCCAAAGATCTCTAAAATTAAGGGGTAGAAATGCTCAGCCTCGGAGACCATAGAGAGCAGTGTACGGGCTCGGACCCTCACGATCACTAAAATGAAGGGGCAGAAGTGCTGAACCTTGGAGAGCGGAGCAATCAGTGTTTGGACTGAGACCTTATGTACTACAAAGTACAGACACATGGCCCTACTCACAGCTCCATGGCTGGACAAAAAAAACATTCCCAGTAGGAGGAAATGTAAGCATAGAGCTACATGGGAGAAGCCGCGCAGGTGCAGATACTGATGAACAATTGCTCACACACCTACTATCCGTGAGGAGAGGAAATTTCATAGTAAAAAACTGCACAATGAATAAGAAAATCCGTGAGGAGAGGAAATTTCATAGTAAAAAAACTGCACAATGAATAAGAACCAGTTCACACCAGTATGCAAGAAAGCATAATACAACACAGGGGAGATTACTCAAGTGCAAAAATATTAAATAACAACCACTCACCCCCTTCTATCCATGAGGGGATGATTGCTGGTATTACAATCACACATAGACAAGGCTTATAGAGGGTCCAGTTATATGGTTTCATGTGGTGCCCCATGATGGATACACCCTATTAGTGACCCCCTACTATCCATGAGAGGGGTGATTATTAGTATTAAAATTGCACATAGATAAGGCTTATAGAGGGTCCAGTTATATGGTTTCATGTGATTCCCCATGCTAGATACCCCCTATTAGTGACCCCCATACTATCCATGAGGGGAGGATTGCTGGTATTACTGTCACACATAGCTAAGGCTTCTATAGGGAACAGTTATACGGTTACATGTGGTGCCCTATGCTGGATACACCTTATGAGTGAACCCCCTACTATGCAACTATCCATGAGGGGGTGATTACTAATATTACAATTGCACAGAGATAAGGCTTATAGAGGTCCAGTTATATGGTTTCATGTGGTGCCCCATGATGGTTACAGCCTATTAGTGACCCCCTACTATCCATGAGAGGGGTGATTATTAGTATTACAACTGCACATAGATAAGGCTTATATAGGGGCCAGTTATACAGTTACATGTAGTGCTCCATGCTGGAAACACCCTATTAGTGACCTCCATACTATTAATGAGGGGGTGATTGCTAGTATTACAACTGCACATAGATAAGGCTTCTATAGGGGCCAGTTATACAGCTACATGTGGTGCTCCATGCTGGATACACCCTTTTAGTGACCCCCATAATTGAAGGGCTAGAAACCCTCAGCCTAAGAAAAGATAGTGAGGGATGTATGGGCTGAGGCTTCCACGATTGCTCAAATGAAAGAGTAGAAGTGCTTTGCCTCAGAGGGTATAGTGAGTGGGCACAACCTATGGGGCAAAAGCACTCAGCCTTAGAGCCAATAGCAAGAGGTGATGTGCTCAAACCCCCCTATGATCACTAAAATGAAGGGGCAAAGGAGCTTTAGCCTTGTAGAGTGGAGCAACTGGTATAAGGGCTCCAAGAAAGTATATACATCCCGTGCACATCTCGCTTGGCAGCCGGTCTGAAACAGTGGGGCACAGCGCCATCGATAGACGTCTTTAGCACTTTTACACCCACAGATCAAAAATTCTGACACGTCGCTATGACATGTTAAAAGCTTTATAAAAAAATTACATCAGGATTTTTCTAGTACTGTCCCTTTAAGAAAATCACTCCTATTTTCCATTCTCTATATTAGCGTATGACTTCTGGGTGCCTGGCAAACATTGGAAAGACCCTTCTACTCAGAAATCCGGGAGCATAAAGAAATGAATCTTTAATATATTTTCCAGGCATCTCTTCTAGGTTGTAGGATTGTCCCTCTCAATGGACAAATGGGTGGAGCTTATGTTAATGTGCCCAAAAATGGTCATTCCTGAGTAGACTAGAGGCGGGGCTTAAAATGTCCCACACACAGAAATGCATAGGAGATATGCTTATACGGGTAACAGGGTGCACATATATACAGGGACCATGCAGGTGCTTTGGGGGCCGCCCTGGTTCTGTCGTCCCCCTTGAGAGTGCTCTTTAGAGGAACCGCATTGTAGATAAATAATGAAGTGAGGAACCGGTTCAAGGATCATGAGAAATAGGTATAAGCAAACAGCAGGTCCCTCTATTCTGGGTAACACACCCTGGCACCATGATCGTCGCTGTTGTGCGGCTTCCTCCAGCTGAGGATGATTGATAACATGACTTACACTTATTTTATTATAGAAGCCCCTTATGAAAGGAGAAAGCGTCTCATGCATCCTAATTACACTTCATAATTAGCTGTAATTACACATAAACAGCCACAATGATTTCCATACAATTACCCGCAAGAAAAGCGGCTGCTGCGGTGACGCTGCGACATCGCTGCACTATGGAAATGTGTCTGAGTGCAGATATAAGGGAAGCGCCTGAATAGCGACTATTTATATAGGGCATAGCTATGGGGGGACAGACACTCCGAGGCCATAGTGCCGGTAGGAGCCAGAAGACAACATCCCAGGTAAGAAGACCCCGGAATATAAACGGCTCAGGGTAGGTGGGGGCTCTGTTACAGGTTTTGTTCAAATAAAATTAAAATAACCCCCATAACACATCTGACGTTTAGGCTCATGTGTATCCATACAATAGACGCATGTATAGATGCAGGCCGTCCTAAAGTGTCCCAGACAGATACCGACAATATTACAACTACATGGATAAAAGATGTCTTAAAACTTACTAGATACAGGCTTCCCTAACACTACCTAGATACAGGCTGCCCTAAAACTACCTAGATACAGGCTGACCTAAAACTACCTAGATACAGGCTGTCCTAAAACTACCTAGGTACAGGCTGTCCTAAAACTACCTTGATACAGGCTGCCCTAAAACTACCTAGATATAGGCTGTCCTAAAACTACTTAGATCCAGGCTGTCCTAAAACTACCTAGATATAGGCTGCCCTAAAACTACCTAGATACAGGCAGTCCTAAAACTACCTAAATACAGGCTGTCCTAACACTACCTAGATACAGGCTGTCCTAACACTACCAAGATACAGACTGTCCTAACACTACCTAGATACAGACTGTCCTAAAACTACCTAGATACAGGCTGTCCTAAAACTACCTAGATACAGGCTGTCCTAAAACTACCTTGATACAGGCTGTCCTAAAACTACCTTGATACAGGCTGCCCTAAAACTACCTAGATATAGGCTGTCCTAAAACTACTTAGATCCAGGCTGTCCTAAAACTACCTAGATACAGGCTGCCCTAAAACTACCTAGATACAGGCTGTCCTAAAACTACCAAGATACAGTGTCTAACTACCAAGATACAGACTGTCCTAAACTACCTAGATACAGGCTGTCCTAAAACTACCTAGATACAGACTGTCCTAAAACTACCTAGATACAGTCTTACCTATAACTAACTAGATACAGACTGTCCTAAAACTACCAAGATACAGACTGTCCTAAAACTACCTAGATACAGGCTGTCCTAAAACTACCTAGATACAGGCTGTCCTAAAACTACCTAGATACAGACTGTCCTAAAACTACCTAGATACAGACTGTCCTAAAACTACCTAGATACAGGCTGTCCTAAAACTACCTAGATACAGACTGTCCTAAAACTACCTAGATACAGACTGTCCTAAAACTACCTAGATACAGGCAGTCCTAAAACTACCTAGATACAGGCAGTCCTAAAACTACCTAGATACAGGCAGTCCTAAAACTACCTAGATACAGCCTGTCCTAAAACTACCTAGATACAGGCTGTCCTAGAACTACCTAGATACAGGCTGTCCTAAAACTACCTAGATACAGGCTGTCCTAGAACTACCTAGATACAGGCTGTCCTAAAACTACCTTGATACAGGCTGCCCTAAAACTACCTAGATACAGGCAGTCCTATACTACCCCAGTATAGGCTGTCCTAAAAACTACCCTTTGATCCAAGGCTGTCCTAAAACTACCTATATACAGGCTGTCCTAACAGTACCAAGATACAGACTGTCCTAAAACTACCTAGATACGGGCTTCCCTAACACTACCTAGATACAGGCTGTCCTAAAACTACCTAGATACAGGCAGTCATAAAACTACCTAGATACAGGCAGTCATAAAACTACCTAGATACAGGCTTCCCTAACAATACCAAGATACAGAATGTCCTAAAACTACCTAGATACAGGCTGTCCTAAAACTACCTAGATACAGACAGTCCTAAAACTACCTAGATACAGACTGTCCTAGAACTACCTAGATACAGGCTGCCCTAACACTACCTAGATACAGGC
This sequence comes from Phyllomedusa bahiana, assembly GCA_025379985.1. Classification (NCBI taxonomy): domain Eukaryota; kingdom Metazoa; phylum Chordata; class Amphibia; order Anura; family Hylidae; genus Phyllomedusa; species Phyllomedusa bahiana. Next base: position 9,027 of record JAODAL010021029.1, on the reverse strand, counting down.
TGCCCTAACACTACCAAGATACAGGCTGCCCTAAAACTACCTAGATACAGGCTGTCCTAAAACTACCTAGATACAGGCTGTCCTAAAACTTTCCTAGATACAGCTGGTCCTAAAACTACCTAGATACAGGCATGTCATAAAATACCTAGATGACAGGCTGTCCTAAAACTACTAGATACAGGCTGTCCTAAAAACTCTAGATACAGGCAGTCATAAAACTACCTAGATACAGGCTGTCCTAAACCTACCTAGATACAGGCTGCCCTAAAACTACCAAGATACAGACTGTCCTAGAAGTACCTAGATACAGGCTGTCCTAAAACTACCTAGATACAGGCTGTCCTAAAACTACCTAGATACAGGCAGTCCTAAAACTACCTAGATACATGCAGTCCTAAAACTACCAAGATACAGACTGTCCTAGAACTACCTAGATACAGGCTTCCCTAACACTACCAAGATACAGACTGCCCTAGAACTACCTAGATACAGGCTGCCCTAAAACTACCTAGATACAGGCAGTCCTAAAACTACCTAGATACAGGCTGTCCTAAAACTACCGAGATACAGGCTGTCCTAAAACTACCAAGATACAGACTGCCCTAATATGGCCAAGATGCAGGCTGCCCTAAACCAGCCAAGATACAGGCTGCCCTAAACCGGCCAAGATACAGGCTGCCCTAAAACTACTTGGGCGACATCTATGAATTCGAATGCATACTTTTTTTTTACTTGGCGCCGACCTAACTCCAGATTCTTCCTAAGATCAGATATACGAACAAAGTATGAAACTTACGATTTTTGGCACTAAAATTACATACAAGCCTAATCCCAATAACTTCTGTATGGAGCATAGAGTGTAAATGCAGGCGCCAAACTTAGGCGCCTAGACTAAAGTAAGGTCCTAAAACTATAATAAGACTGTCTAACCAATCAGAAAACTATAGATAGCTGTCCATTAAAATACACCATTTTCAAACTCTATAAGCGTCCAAAAAGCATTCAGATAGAATATAAGAGGTGCTAATACTGGTACAGGCTTCGATGCGTACCTTATTTACTGGTGCCAAACAACACAGTCATACAGGCGTATAAAGAGTGTAAGGTTCCTAAATACAAGATTTGGCGTCTTTAAAAGAGCTCATGCACAAGTTTGGAGCACCAAGTATACAGCTACAAATTTGGAACTAACCTTTGTAAGGCGCCTAAATCTCTATTACACTCTTCTAATCTATTTAGAACTGTTGTGTCCCTAAAAAAAGTACGCTTGATCCTACATGTACCCGTTTACAGGTTGTTGTAGAACTACTTAGATAAAAGGATGTCTTAAAGCTTTCTAGATACAGACTGTCCTAAAACTAAATACAGGGAAGCCTAAAACTGGAAGCTGTAGTCAGAGCATGCAGGGAGTTGTAGTCAGAACATGCAGGGAGTTGTAGTCAGAGCACGCAGGGAGTTGTAGTCAGAACATGCAGTGTGTTGTAGTCAGAGCACGCAGGGAGTTGTAGTCAAGGGCCTGTTGGATGTTGTGGTCAGAGCATGCAGGGAGTTGTAGTCAGAGCACGCAGGGAGTTGTAGTCAGAGATTTATTACTGTCCGGCACAGCAGACGTTCCCATGTAACTCTAGATCTGTATAACCTGCAGACACTCTCATCATTCCCGGGCCTTGTAGGGGAGAATAATCTTCATTTCTGAATGTGACGTTTCTAAGGAGAAGCAGCTTGATCCTATAATAGAAGATTGTGGGAAACTTCCCTGTTATGGAAAAAGTCACCAAGGGGCAAAAATGATGACACTGAAAGAGAAGTCCCAAATGTCCTTTGGTAATGGCATACAGACTACAGAGCCGTCCCCGCTCGGCCTCCTCCATGTGTCCATGTTTTCACATTTATTTCTGTGTCTGCAGTCTATAGGGCCCAAGACTCTTATGGTAGCAGTGTTGGAGTAGGGCGATAAGGGCCCCAGTGGAGTCGATTCTGGGGCCTAACCTAAAGCTATTATCTGTGATGGAGTTAGTTAACGAGGACCCATCAGTGGAGTCAAGTCTTGGGGCCCACCCTACAGCTATTGTCAGTGGTAGACTGGTATGACTAGGGCCCACCATTGAAGGTGATTCTTCAGGCCCACCAGGGGAGTTGATGCATGGGCCCCACCAGTGGAGATGATGCTTGGGACCCACCAGTGGAGTTGATTCTTGGGGCCACCAGTGGAGTTGATGCTTGGGACCCACCAGTGAAGATGATTCTTGGGATCCACCAGTGAAGATGATTCTTGGGACCCACCAGTGGAGATGATGCTTGGGACCCACCAGTGGAGATGATTCTTTGAGTTCACTAGTGGAGTTGATGCTTGGGACCCACCAGTGGAGATGATGCTTGGGACCCACAAGTTGAGTTGATTCTTGGGATCACCAGTGGGGTTGATTCTTGGGGGCCACCAATGGAGTTGATTCATGGGGCCCACCAGTGGAGTTGATTCTTAGGGCCCAACAGTGGAGTTGATTCTGGGAGCCCACCAGTGGAGTTGATTCTTGAGGCCACCAGTGAAGGTAATACTTGGGGCCACCAGTGAAGGTGATTCATGGGGCCACCAGTAGAGTTGATTCTTGGGGCCACCAGTGGAGTTGATGTTTGGGATCCACCAGTGGAGTTGAAGTTTGGGACCCACCAGTAGATTTGATTCTTGGGGCCACCAGTAGAGTTGATTCGGGAAGCCCACCAGAGGAGTTGATTCTTGGGCTCACCAGTAGAGTTGGTTCTTGGGGCCCACCAGTGGAGCTGATTCTTGAGGCAACCAGTGGAGATGATTCTTGAGGCCCACCAGTGCAGTTGATTCTTGGGGCCCACCAGTGGAGTTGGTTCGTGTGGCCACCCGTGGAGTTGATTCTTGGGGCCACCAGTGGAGTTAATACTTGGAGCCACCAGTGGTGTTGATTTGGGGAGCCCACCAGAGGAGTTGATTCTTGGGCTCACCAGTAGAGTTGATTCTTGGGGCCACCAGTAGAGTTGATTCTGGGAGCCCACCAGTGGAGTTGATACTTACGGTGCCATCCTACAACTTCTTGCACCCTGCCTTTTGCTTCCTGCCTCTCTTTCTCTGTCTTTCTCCCTGAAAAGCAGCCCAAGCTTGCCACTCCCAGAGACCCCCCTGGGATTCTCCTGTTCCCATGTGGGCCTGTCCAAGCCTATGTGGTAGTTGTGATCTGAGCTGTGCTACAGCATTGTGCCCTACAGAGGCGGGCAGCAATTAGAGCGAGTGCATGCTCGCCACCGGTAATCCGCCATCTGTCCTCAGCACATAATAGGGTTTCTATTAATCCCACGACTACACATCTTCTAGGAAGTTCAAGGGATCAACAGCAGAAGGGACGCTATGGGTCGGAGAAAGTGTCAATCATGTGGAGAAAGAACGTCTTCTATGGGAGACGTCAACCAGGGGCGGTCCCTGACATTAGATCAGTTTCCCCAATGACCCAATTACATCTGGACAGATTTTTGTATTCAGATCCGATCAGTCGGCCTTCTAATGCTCACGGGATGAAGATTGCTTGGAAAAGAGGGAAGAAATAAGACTCAATAGGATGGATTTTTCTAGCACAATCCTGTTTTTGAACTGGTTGATGAGCGGAGGAGCTCATAATGGTACCCCAAATACATGGCGTCACACCAGGCCATGCCCCAAGCCAGACCCAAACATGACGCCACCTGAGGCCATACCTCCAACCACTCCCAGTCACACCAATATTGATTTGCCATCTACGTTGGGACACCCCGCCAATGCCTTGTAGGTAGCCCGCAATGCAGGGAGCTAACAGCTCCCTGTTTGTACTTCCCAAGAACGCACAAACAGCTAAACAAATACCTCTGATTCAGGGCACCTGCTCCGGATTCATGGGACTTACATTCCTCAACCGGGTCCCTATACTTGTTGGGCCCCTGGGTAACTATCTAGTGTGCCCAATGGATAAAATGGCCCTGGTTCCTGAGGTATTGTGTAGATGCTTATCCCCTGGTTCATTGCATGTTAATAGGGGTCCTCCAAATGCTGTAGGATCTGCCACTATCTCATATTTTTAAATATTTTAAAGGGTTTGTCTCACTACATTGATTCACCTCACCTCAGTCCTGTTTTCTTGGGTTTCATTTTGAATTCAAGGAGTGTTTACTGGCTTCTACTAGGCTGCAGTAGAAGCCAGGTCTGTAGCTATAGCAACCAGTGCTGGAAGCCTATCAGGAGTGATTGAACAGATTTGTAGCTATAGCAACCAGGTCTGGCAGCCTATCAGGAGAGATTGAACAGGTCTGTAGCTATAGCAACCAGTGCTGGCAGCCTATCATGAGAGAGTTGAACAGGTCTGTAGCTATAGCAACCAGTGCTGGCAGCCTATCATGAAAGATTCAACAGGTCTGTAGCTATAGCAACCAGTGCTATTCAGAGAGATTGAACAGGTCTGTAGCTATAGCGAAAAGCCCTGGCAGCCTATCAGGAGAGATCGGGCCGGACTGTAGCTATAGCGACCAGTGCTAACAGCCTATCAGGGGAGATCGAACAGGTCTTTTAGCTATAGCAACCAGCGCTGGCAGCTATCAGAGAGATTGAACAAGGTCTGTAGCTTAGACAACACGCTGGCAAGCCTATCATGGAGAGATTGAACACGTCTGTAGCTTAGGAATCAGCCTGTAGCCCATCATTAGAGATTGAACAGGTCTGTAGTTATAGTGACCTGAGGAGCTGAAGCAGCCCATACAAGAAGGAATATCTAGGAATAGGTAGGACACTGTTAATGGACACATATTGCAAAGTGACTTGTTTTTGCAAGATCTTTAACATAAAAAGGAGTGATCCTTGTAGTGAGACAACCCCTTTAAGGTCCTCATCATCATAGCATAATAGTGTTGTGCTTCGGGTTAATGTCAAACCTGACCCAAATCCAGGCAATTTGAGTCAGTTCAGTCCAAATTGAATTTTAGGTAAAAATTGCCAATAAAGCAACTTTAAATTGGGTTTCAAATTAGGGTAAGGGTTACTTTAATTGGTTTTTAAGCGTTAACTTACCGTTTCCTAATGCCCCAGTGCAACCTATTAGTGATGGATTTCTGTCGAGGATTTTTACTTTACAGAGGCGGTATTTACCCATTTCAATGGGGCTGACCCGCACCACTCCAAGCAGGATCCACTCGAAAGAATAGACATTCCAATTCACTTTTTTCCGCACCGCAGATCTGAAACGCGTGGTATGGAAAATCCACGCTACACTTCCCAGTGTGCACTACAGAGCGGACCGGATTATGCAAGGATTTTAACATGGAACCTGCGTCAAATATCTTCTTCTAAAAAAAACTTTTGTGAACTGACCCCAAAATACATCCTCTTCATGGTGAAATTTGCACCTGTCTGCAAAAATAATCTGGACATCTATAGGGGACGGTAAAATGCTCCCCGATATAGCTCCACACTTACAGGCGGACGGCAGACTCTAACAGCTCATTCAGCGCTGAAATACCAGGTGAATCCTGGAATCCTTTGTAATGTTTGATTTAACAAGGAATAGTCTGCAGTGTTTCCCAGGGCCGAAGGCATCTCGAATCATGTAGCAGGCAGCGAGTCTCCTGCCGCGCAGCCCCACCGAGCAGAACACACACAGCATATGCTGCAACCATCCAACTATTAACTGCCTGGATGCTGCTGCCAGATGATACCTGCTCTATAGTGAAGAGACAGTGCAAGACAGGTCACATGCAATATGGACTGCACTGTGCAATATATCATACATACTGCATGGTACTGATCCTGAGTTACATCCTGTATTATACCCCAGAGCTGCACTTTACTATTCTGCTGGTGCAGTCACTGTACATACATTACTTATCCTGTACTGATCCTGAGTTACATCCTGTATTATCCTCCAGAGCTGCACTCACTATTCTGCTTGTGCAGTCACTGTCCATAAAGAACTTATCCAGTAGATATCCAGAGTTACATCCTGTATCATAGTCCAGAGATGCGCTCACAATTCTGTGGTGCAGTCAACTGTGTACATACATTACTTATCCTGTACTGATCCTGAGTTACTCCTGTATTATACTCCAGAGCTGCACTCACTATTCTGCTGGTGCAGTCCCCTGGGGTACATACATTACTTACCCTGTACTGATCCCGAGTTACACCTGTATTATACGCCGAGCTGCACTCACTATTCTGCTGGTGCAGTCAATGTTTCATACATTACTTATCCTGTACTGATCCTGAGTTACATTTCCCGTATTATCCTCCAGAGCTGCACTCACTATTCTGCTGGTGCAGTCACTGTACATACTTTTCTTATGCTGTAATGATCCTGAGTTACATCCTGTATTATCCTCCAGAGCTGCACTCACTATTCTGCTGGTGCAGTCTCTGTATTACATTACTATCCTGTACTGATCCGAGTTACATCCTGTATTATCCTCCAGAGCAGCACTCACTATCTGCTGGTGCAGTCACTGTGTACATACATTACTAAACCTGTACTGATCCTGAGTTACATCCTGAATTATACTCCAAGCTGCACTCACATTCTGCTGTGCAGTCAACCCGTGTACATACATTACTTATCCTGTACTGATCCTGAGTTACATCCCTGTATTATACTCCAGAGCTGCACTCACTATTCTGCTGTGCAGTCACTGTGTACATACATTACTTATCTTGTACTGATCCTGAGTTACATCCTGTAAATTTTCCTCCAGAGCTGCACCCACTATTCTGCTGGTGCAGTCACTGTACATACATTACTTATCCTGTACTGACCCCGAGTTACATCCTGTATTATCCTCCAGAGCTGCACTCACTATTCTGCTGGTGCAGTCACTGTGTACATACATTACTTATACCTGTTTCTGATCCTGAGTTTTCATCCTGTATTATCCTCCAGAGCTGCACTCACTATTCTGCTGGTGCAGTCACTGTGCATACATTACATATTCTATACTGATCCCGAGTTACATCCCGTATTTTCCTCCAGAGCTGCACTCACTATTTGCTGGTGCAGTCACTGTGTACATACATTACTTATCCTGTACTGATCCTGAGTTTACATCCTGTATTATACTACAGAGCTTCACTCACTATTCTGCTGGTGCAGTCACTGTGTACATACATTACTTATCCTGTACTGATCCTGAGTTACATCCTGTATTATCCTCCAGAGCTGCACTCACTATTCTGCTGGTGCAGTCACTGTACATACATTACTTATCCTGTACTGTCCTGAGTTACATCCTGTATTATACTCCAGAGCTGCACTCACTATTCAGTCATTGTATGCATATCCTTTCATCAGCCTTATATACAAGTATAGACAGTTGAAATTGGTTGACTTTGATTGTATCTAACGAGCAGCAGAACAGCGAAGGCCCAGTTCAGATTTGCATCCAAGCCTCTGTTGCAGATTCAGTCAAAAATTATGGAAACAACAGTGCAGCTCTCTATTTTCTGTTGAAGTGCAAAACACCACGATGGAAGCCCGAGGAACCCAACGGGTAAGTTGCTGCCTCTGTGACAGATGCAGATGTGAACCGGCTCTTCATTGCACTGCTGTATTGAGTGGTGCCGTTAGTGGCATCTATATCACATTATAGCCTGTGCATGGTCCTGAATACATGATCTTGCACCTTTCCTCTAGAAGGTATCTAACTTTTTTGGAAGAATACGTCAGAAAAATCAGGCTAATACCTCTCCCCTTTCGTGCCAAGCACCATAGGAACCATCCAAGGTCTTGGATCTGTCTTCTTAAAGGGGTGTTCCCACCAAAGACTTTGCTGGCATATGGATAGGATATGCTGTCAGAGTCTTAGCAGCTCACCTCTGGGGTCCCACTTGTCTTGGGAACAGGTCCCCAAAAGTCTCACGACTCACGTCTGGTGGGTGGAAGTTCTGAGTACAGGGTTGCAGTGTGTTTGGCTGTGATCGGGCACAAGTGTCACCAACTCTCCATTCTGAGATGACATTTTGGGGGTCCATTCCCGAGATAGGTGGGACACCAGAGGTGAGCTGCACCTATCAGACTTTGACAGCATATCCTATCCATATGCCATCAAAGTCCAGGCTTGGAACAACCCTTTAAGAAGACAGATCCAAGAGCTTGGATGGTTGGGACTCGCACCTATCAGACTTTGATGGCAAATCCAAAGTCTATGGTGGGAACACCCCTTTAAGGTGAAGTTATTGGCGGAGGGCTTTGGACTTTGGGCTGCCCCTTTCGCCCCATGTATTGTCCATAGACGTTTGTCCTTTTCCACCACAACCACCATTGCAGTCAGCTCAATGATACGAAATCTGCCCGAGCACACAGATGCCTGCAAGTGTGCGGCCCCTTCCCCCAGTTACATGCATCATCCCGGAGACAACCCTGGAGACCCTTCACCATGTTCTTACAAGATGCTGCTGACAACAAAGTGAATTTTCAGCAGGAAATCAAGTTACAATGCTTGTAGTCAGCTCCCGAGTGCCGGGCGGCAAGGGGGTACTTATCAGGCTGCCTGCCTCTGCCTGGCAACACATCACTGCCAAGATGAAGACGTGGAGCCGGTGAAGGAAACTGGGAAGCTACAGGAGCAGAGGTGTAGCTAGGATGTCTGTACCTGGGGCAAAGATTCAGTTTATTGCCCTACTCCTATATATAAATAGGGCATGTATGTATACCACCAAGCCCCTCAACTACACCTCTATACATTAATTGGGAATGTAAACTGCTAATCCCCTCAACTACACCTCTATACATTAATAGGGCACATAGACCACCAAGCCCCTCAATTACACCCCTGTACATTAATAAGGCATGTAGACCGCTAAGCCACTCAACTACACCCCTATACATTTAAAGGGCATGTAGACCTCCAACCTCAACTACACCCCTATACATTAAAAGGGCATGTAGTCCTCCAACCCCCTCAACTACACCCCTATACATTAACAGGGCATGCAGACCTGTATATTAATAGGGCACATAGACCACTAACCCCCTCAACTACACCCCAACTTAATAG